>PVJH01041609.1:0-14937 GCA_004026705.1 Nesogale talazaci | reverse complement strand
AATATTTTAAAAAATCTTAACTCACCTTTTTAGCAGGAGAAGGGGGCTTAAAGGGGGTTGTAAGTGTAGCTGGCTTCTCTACTTTTTTAATTGGTGGCAAAGGTTTCTCAAGAACATAAGGATTTGCATTAAAGTATTCCCTTGGGTAAGAATTTAACTTAAAAGGTGGCCCTTTAAGTAACTGATGGTGTTCTTCATTCTCTTTCTGCAAATTAAAGAGTTTGAAATTAGATAGCATGCATTATTCAAGTTAGAAGAAAAGTAATCTTGACCAAATCTTTTAAATTTCAATAAAAGCCTATAGATGCTTTAATATATAATATACTACTGGACTCAGTTTTATAAAATTCCTTTGTGAAAAAAAGTTCTGTTTACATGATAGCAAATATATTCCTACCTATCATAACTTAGCACAACTACCATTCACTTAGGATACATACACATTTATTTCAAGTACAGGGACTTATTTATCATTGAAAAAATCTATCAGTAGAGCTAGGCATTATGATATTGTAGAAAAAGAGTAGTCTCTAGTTCAGATCTTGGTTCCTCCCTGTTCTTTAGAATCTCTCGTGGATGTTAGGAAAGTTAAGGAGTCCCGGGGTATAGGCGTTTCCCCATTGGGCTCTTGGCCAGAAGGTAACCATGGGAACCCACCAGCTATTCCACTGGGAAAATAGGAGATTTTATGCTTCCAGTAAGATGTGCAGTCTCAGAAACCCAAAGGGGCAGTTCTGTGTTGTCCTTTAGTGTCCCTGGGAGTCAGAATCAACTCGATGTCCGTGAATGAGATGGGAAAACTACTCTCTTAGAATCCCATTTTCTTCAACTGTGAGGATAACGATAACCCACCCCCACCTCAGTGCTGCTGTGGGGGGGGGGGGTGTCAATGAAATGATACATATGCAAAGTACATGCTAAACCACCACCTTCCCCTCTGTGCCCATTGGGGGAGGCGGCTCTTCTCCCCACAGGGCTTCCAAAGCCTTCCATCTTTATGGAAGCTCGTATTTGTCTCCTGAGAGTGGCTGGTGGGTTTCAATCATCCACCTTTCGGCCTTCCGGTGAGTAGTGGAGCTCTTTAACCACTGTGCCAGAAGCCTTCCGGGTCCTCAGTAAATGTCCGTTTCTCTTTCTGAAACTATGGAATACTTAATGTTCATATTTTCTAAATTAGAATATGAGTAACTGCCTTGGAGAGATGATCTCCTGGGTTGAGTGCTGTGCTGCTAACTGCAAGGTCATTCAGCCCCCAAACCCCCAGGGACTCCACGGGAGAAGGAGGAGACTCTTGACTCTGGTACAGATTGACAGTCCCAGACCCTCAAGAGCAATTCTGCTCCACCTTCTAGGTCACTGTGTCTCCGAGTCAACTCGGTGGCACTGAACTTGGCTTGGTTTTGTTGTTTAAGGCTCAAGAAGGAATCCTAGCGACACAGTGGTTAAGCCCTCACCAGCTAATTGACAGACTAGCAGATGAAACCCATCCTAGGAGACAGGACTTGTCCTTCATCTCCCATAAAGATTACAGCCTATGAACCTTATCAGATGGTTCTACTTGGTCCTACAGAGAGTTTATGAGTCAGAGTCAAGCCAAGGATAAACAGCCAACTAGATGTGATGAATGTAGTTAAAAGTCCATCCCAGGAGAGACTGTGTGAGCTACAGCAAGAGGTGGACATCTAAAACCAAAAAAGTGAATCTTCTCACAATTCATTCCAGTAGAGGCTGGGCATTGCTCAAGTATGACACATAGATGGAACAAAGCAAAAGATAATTAAAATATGAGGGAATTCTGAGTCAAAAAAAGGAGAGGTAGACGTTTTCAAACGAAATTCTATACCTTGTAAGCTGCTTTTGATTCGTCATAGAAATCAGCAGAGTGGGAAGGCTGTTTGCCGATGGTAAGACTTGAATAGCTATGAAAGAAAAGTCCATAATGGTGACTTCAGGATTTTGCAACTTTGAACATTATTATATATTTTTAAAAATTAAAGCAAAAAAATAGATGTCTGAAAACATCTTACCCATAGCCAGTCCCTTTCTTTCCTGGGTTTGTGTATAAATTCTTTCTGGGTGGAAGATATTTTTCTCTGGGTTTTAACTGTGCACTGAAGAACGGGATTGGGCCACCTATTGTACCATAGTAACTTCCAAATCCACACCTGAAATATAATTTGTTGTTTTTTAGTAATAACCCCAAAATGGGAAAATATGTACAATGAAATGAACTGGTCTGGGGGCTGAGCCCCAGTGGCGTAGTGGTTGTGCGTGGGACTGTGGCCCACTGGGTTGGAGGTTCAAATCCAGCAGCAAGGCTGAGCCTCCTACTCCCACCACCAGAGAGCAGTGATGCCTCAAAAACCAAAAAAAAAAAAGAAAGAAAGAAAGAAATGAACTGGTCTGACATTGGTTAAAGACAAAAGACTTCGGCTTTTGTGTTTTACTTTTTTTTTTATGGGCCTCACTGCCCTCTCATGGTCGTGGAAGTCACCCAGTGCCGCTCCTGAGAGCTGCCACTGGATTTGAACCGCCAAGCCCGTTGACCACAGTCCTGCACTCAACCACTTACGCCACCAGGGCTCAGCCCAAGACTTTGTTTTTAATCTAGTTTCTACTCCCCAAGTTTTTGAAGTCAGAAATGTTCAGATTAATAGATTTTCATTTTTAATGCTTATTTTAGAAGTTGCAAATGAACAAACTGTTATGGTTCTTAGGAAGTTAAAATCGGTTTTAAAATTCAGTGAACTATAACCATTATAGACCCTTCTGTGTTTGGGAAGAATTTCTATGGACCTCATGACAGGTTAGCTAATAAATGGTTAATTTTCTGACTATCCATTCACTAGAAACTACACTCTTGAAATATCTATTAAAAAGATATTATTTCTACTGCTGATGACAAAGTGGATCTTATGGAATTTTGTTGTAAGAGTCCTTCTTATTATGTATGCTCACTACTACTTTACCAAAAAGTAGCCAAATATGATTTTTTGTTTAATCTTAATAAAAAAATTTAGTTCATAGTATTAATGTAATTACTACAGTTTACCATTCAGTATTTTATTTAAACAAATGTTTTCTTTTAAATTTTCACAGTAAAAGTAACAAAGGTTTGTTCATAGTAGTCACGATCTCTAATTGCTTTTGTTTGTTTGTTTGTTTGTTGTTTTTTTGAGCATCACTGCCCTCTGGTGGTTATGGGAGTTACCCAGTCCTGCTCCTGTGAGCCAGAGCTGGATTTGAACCGACAATCTCTAATTTCTACACTATCATTTAAGTTCTTTCTTTCTTTTTTTTTTTTTTGGAGGGCATCATTGCCTTCTGGTGGTGGAAGTAGGAGGCCCAGCCTTGCTGCTGGATTTGAACCTCCAACCTAGTGGGCCGCAGTCCTGTGCACAACCACTACGCCACTGGGGCTCAGCCCTACATTTTCTTTCTTTCTTTTTTTTTTTTTTTTTTTGGCATTTAAGTTCATTATCCTAAATAATCAGGAAATGGCCAAAATAACAATGAAACATTGTTATACTAAAAACTTGATCTTTTTCTCTTTTTTTGTTTTCTTTGTTTGTTTTGGGGGGGGGCAACACTGCTCTCTGGTGGTCATGGAAGCTACCCAGCCTTGCTCCTGGAGAGCTACTGCTGGATTTGAACTGCCAAGCCAGTGGGCCGCAGTCCTGCACTCAACCACTACGCCACCAAGGCTTGGTCCAATCTTTTTCATGTTTGAGTCAAAAATTTCAAAATTTCTACTGACCCTGGCTCACCTATGAGAGAATATTCATAAATATTCACGGATACTTATGAACCTGTTGTAAAATCCGAAAACTACAGTGAGAAAATATAGCAATAACATTGCAGAGGAAAAGATAATTATGTGCAAATGTAATTTAATGAGAAGGCAGTTTAATATAGACATTAGAAAGGACTTGTGCCCTTGCTGACGAAGAGCAAAGACTGCAGCCTACAGCACGAATAGACAACTCAACAGACAGAAAATAAAAATCCTCACAATTGAATCAATAGATACCATGATAAACAGCGAACCGACGAACTGCTGAAGATTTCATTTTGCTTAGATCCACAATCAATGCTCACAGGAGCAGAAGTCAAGAAATCAAGTGATCTATTGCATTGAGTCAATCTACTGCACAGAACTTCTTTAAAGTGTTGGAAAAGAAGCATGTGACTGAGAATTCCGACATAACCACACAGGCCCGGGCAGTGTTCATTCTATTGCATTCTATTGCTGTGAGGAGGAACAGCCTTGAAGGAACCTCACAACCACAACAACACTCACACTGCCCTTAACAACTGGTTAGATGCCTATAATTAATTGGTTAAAAAGTGTAGTTATGAGCTGAGCCCCGGTGGCATAGTGGCTGTGTGTGGGACTGCGGCCCACTGGGATGGAGGTTCAATGCCAGCAGTGGCTCCACGGGAGCAAAGGCTGGGCCTCCTACTCTCACCACCAGAGGGCAGTGATGCCTGAAAAAAAAAAGTGCAGTTATATGGGCTTTTTTTTAATACCGTTACTATCTCCCGTTGGAAATGTTTTCTGTAGCTCAATAAGTTATAAATTCTCCCACCTATCTGTGAGCTTTGAAAATGATTTTAAAAAGTGTTACTAATATCTTGGATAACAAGTGGAAATAAGCATATTATAAACAAAGTTATCAGAGCATTCTCAGTTATAGTATAAGAAGCAAAGATTCATCATGAGTTGGGGAAAAGTAGTAAAATACACATATAAAGAAAGAGATGAAGTGGGGACAACATCAAAAAGGGAATACATACTTGTTTATATCAAGGGAAATGACAGAGAAGTCCAAAAATTAAAAATATATCATTCAACCCTTTCTGAAGTGTGAAAAAGTTAAAATCTGAAGACAAGAGAAAAGGAAAGCACCCACTCTTAGTAAAACCTTGTGAGGAGCTCTGGTCACCAGGTGGGTTATGCATTTTTTTTCAAGTCATTGATTGCAACCCCAACAATATTCCTGGACCCACTTCCACCCTGTTTCCTTTTTCCACATCTGCTTTTTGCCTAACTCTTCTAACTCTGTCCTTGGGTGAATCCTACCCACTTGCTCTCCAATGGTGGATTCCTCTCGGTTGTGCATAACTCCTTTCCCTTAGGAGAACGTTTGGCCCACGGGTGATTTAAGGCCCACGAAATGATCAACCTCAGCGAGCATCACACACCTCAACTGCTGTTCCAGCCATCCCATTACCTATTTGACCAAATACAGCAAATTGTAAGTCGATAAATTTGTATGACCTGCGAATGACATTATAAACAAGTTCCCACCCCGGGTTATAGACCTTTTGTTTGGTTGACAATGGAGCCATGAGAAAGTTCATTTCTGAATTGTGACTTAAACTTTTTTGTGTGACTCACTTCCTTTGAAACAGCTATGTTTTGTGCTTACCTGATTAGCTGCAATGAACTGTTTTGATGGCTGTGTATGTTTTATCTCTTTTCTTTGTGATTACTATAAGGTTGCCACTTAACATCCCACATGTACAGCAACCTACTTTGAATTTGCACCAAATTAAGTTCAGGGACATGACAAAATCCACTCGTCCTCAGATACTTGCCGCCACAAATTACATCTGAATACATTGTTAAGTAACAAATGCCTAATTATTTTTGTGTGTTTTCTTTTAAATCATTTAGGATCTGGCAAGTAGAATTACAAGCCCCAAACATTATAAAATGGGCCTTTGCATTTGCCCATAGAACTATGGAACATTTTCATCATGTGGTTTTGAGTTGCTGGCTACTGGTATCCTTTCACTTCTATCTAAAGGGTTACCTTGAACAATTCTTGTAGAGCAAGTCTACTGCTAACCACTTCGCTCAGCCTTTGTTTGACTGTTTGAAAGACAGTTTTGTTAGATACAGAGTTCTTGATTAGAAGTTATTTTCTTTCAGTTACTTTAAATGTGCCATGTTATAGCGTTCTGGTCACCATGGTCTCTGAGGAGTACTTGATACTTGGCAACCCATCCGTGCAGGTAATGTGGACAGAAGGGAGTATCTCTGGTCTTTTTTAAGAGTTTAATTACAGTGTGTTTCAATATGGCTTTGAGTTTATCCTACTTGAAATGTGTTAAGTTTCTTGGATTTTTAGATCCAGTCTTCAACTGCAGATTTTAGTAGGCTGAAGATATAACCAGAATCATAAAGATCACTTAAGAAAAACTGAATCTCAGGAACAGAAAGGAGAGAGAGAATGAAGTGAATGAAGGCTAAGCGACTTCAGGGTCACAATCAAGTGGATCCCATATGCACATAGGCACCCAAGAAAGGAAGAGAGAATAGAAGGAATAATATCTGGGGAAAAAATGTTGTTGAAAACGTCCCATTAAAATCTGCTGTTGAGGGCTGAACCCTGGTGGCTTAGTGGTTGTGTGTGGGACTGCAGCCCACTAATCCAGCAGCAGCTCTCCAGGAGCAAGTCTGGGCTACCTACTCCCACCAGAGGACAGTGATGGCCCCCGAAAAAAATCTGTTGAATCCCTCTAGTGAATTCTTTATTCAGTAGCAGATATGTGCCACTTAACATCCATGAAGCATCTGTGACACAGAATGTTGTGTGACTTGGATGTTGGATAAACACCATATTAAAATCTTATGGAAGCCAAGGTGAGCTGTCCTCATCACCACTTTTTCAGTGGCTCTTGAAGCTGTTAGTGGAGAATGGAGGAATGGGTGGTGGCAATGGTAATGGCTGAGAGAGCTGCAGTGGAGAGAACAGAGTGAGAGGAAATGAACCGAGAGGGAATGGAGCACACCAATCCTCACCCAATGTTACATCTGTTTGAACAAAAAGAGCAGTCAGGGTCCCGTAGCCCAGGGCACTAATGCCCACCTGCCCACCTGTGGTAGTTTCATGATCTACTGTCAACTTGAGGAAGAGGTGGAGTCTAGCCTAATTTTGAGGCACAAGGGAGATCAACAGGTCCCTGGGGGCTAGACGCACTCTACTCTCCTTGTCTCCCTGTTGAGATACTCCTGTTGACATGCCACATGGAACTATGCTGGAGCAGAGTGCTGGAGCTGGAGGAGCAACGTGGAGACCCACGCCAGCACTGAGATGCTTCCACCACCACTGGAGCCACAAGCCATTCCACCCAGTAGCCTGTGATCTGCCTGCATTTGGCATCATTGCATGTGTTGTGTTGAGTCTGAATAAGAATTTATAGACTAGTATCAGACATATGGGCTAATATCAGACTTGATCTCGACTGGGGTAGGATGTTTTCTTCTTAACATGCAATTAGTCTTTATATAAAACTCTTTGTTATACATATGAGTGCCCATGGACTTGTTTCTCCGGTCAACCCAGACTAACACACCACCAGATTTGTTTCTCTGGTCAACCCAGACTAACACACCACCACAAATCAGAGAGTTCATGTTCAGGGTCATGTCCTCTGCCTCCTCACCTGCCTATCTGTATTCAACCTGTGGTTCCGTACTGCAAGAATCTAGGTTTAGTGTTGCTAATGTCATTAGATGCTGCTTGAAGAGACAATTAAGATTTTCAGCTCCACGATTAAATTGGTTCCTTTTTATAATCTCCCTCTTGATTTAGTTCTTTATCCTTTCCTTGTATTCTTTAAGTTTATATTATACTGTTGTCTTGAAGTCTAATAAATACATTATCTGGGCCTTAACATGAAAAGTTCTGTCACTTTATTTTGTTTATTTTGTTTTGAAAAGGGTAGCCTTTTTTCCCCTTTTTAAGCCTTGTAGTTTTTGTTCTTTTGAAACTGGAACATTTGAACATTATAACATAGTTAACTCTGAAAACCCAATTCTTCCCCTACTCCAGGGTCTGCCCATCTGTGTTTTGTTTTTAAGTGTTGAAACTCTGTTGCAAAGATTGCCTCCTAGATCTACGTGGACATTTCAGTTCCTCCGCGTGTGTTCATCAGTGTTGAATTCAGGGTGGGGGCTAGGAGTTCTCTTTTACCCCCTCAGGGAGCACTGGGTGGAGGTCAGCGTGCAGTTTCTCCTTGGTTATTTTCTGAGTATGTACTGAGTCCAGGATATACATGAGACCATCTTACTTTCCTCATACACGCTGTACCACTGAAAGTTCTAAATGTCAAAAGAAACTTTCCCCTTGGCTTTTCCCCCCTATCTTTAAGCGCCTATTGTATGCCTGGTCTCGGGTAGATAGAGGTGGTTGTAGTCTACAGGCATTACTCACTGTCCCTCTGCCTGGTGCGAACTCGGATCAGGTTAACATGAGCTAATTACTTGCTTTGGGAGCCTCAAAACGGGTTAGAATAAGCACACACTGTTTGTGAGTGAAGTCTCTTCTCCCTACTGAGTCAGAGAGCCGACTGCGTCTCTCTGGGGGCACAAGGCACTACTGCTTTCCAACGGAGAAAGAGAAGACGCGCCAGGGAGGCAGTACAGTGCAAGCAAGTAGAAACCAAAGCAAGCGTCCCTACCACGAAGACGCTGTCTTTTTCTGGACTCAGCCGATTTAGTGACTTGAGTAAGGAAAGTTATCAAAGTTCTGTTAGTCTTCCTTT
This sequence comes from Nesogale talazaci, assembly GCA_004026705.1. Classification (NCBI taxonomy): domain Eukaryota; kingdom Metazoa; phylum Chordata; class Mammalia; order Afrosoricida; family Tenrecidae; genus Nesogale; species Nesogale talazaci. The sequence continues at coordinate 6,381 of PVJH01041609.1, read as the reverse complement.
TTTTTTTTTTTCCCTTTTCTTTATTTTGTTTTTTGGTGTCCCGTGAGGGTACAGCAGTTCAGAGCTGCTCACACTGCCGTCCTTGCAGGAGAAGTGTCCATAAAATGATGTGTCTTTGATAAGTTAATTGTATTTTAAAAGGGGTCTTGCCACTCAATTTCACATTTTCTATCCATGATTTTTTTTAATTTGAAATAAATGAAGAAAAATAGTTCAGGGCACAGACATGTTCCTAAAGGAATATTTCTCCCCTCAAGCTGACTTTGTCAAGGTTTTTGAATAACTTCTTTTCATTATTATATTAGCTAGCTGGGACAGTCATGTGCTTATGTTAATTTCATGATTGAGATGTAGGGGTGGAGTCTGGCCTGTTAATCCAGAGATAGCCATTGAGTAGCCAATGAGGCCTCTATGTGGGTATGGCTTTCTCCTGATATGTCTGGGAAATCTCGCAATATTTCCCTCGTGAAGATGAGAAGCTAGCTCCCCAGTTGTTGAGAGTTAGTCTTAGAGACAAGAAGTTATGGACAAGACAAGATGGCAGTGTCTGAGGAGCCAGAGAAGCCACACGGTTTTTCCCTAATAGAACCAGACCTCTCAAGCTGGAGAGGCCACACGGGGACCGCTGCCAGTGATGAGTTGCTTCTGCCACCACTGGATGCTGTTGATGGACCCTGAGCCCTAGAAGTGAGGAGCCATGGGGAGACCCCTGCCAGCGCCAGAACTCTGCACCCACTGATCTGTGACTTCATAAGTCGGAAGGAGACGTTATAGACTAATATTGGGCATATGGGTTAATATCGGACTTATGACTTTGTACTGGACTGGATTGGGATGCTTTCTTAATGTTCTATTTCTCTTATATATAAACCTTTTCTTTATATCCACATGTGTGCCTATAAATTTGTTCCTCTAGTCTACCCAGACTAACAAACTAGCTGCTACTGATTTATCCAATACAGAAGAGATTGAAATTTAATGTGATCATGAAGATCGACCTAACCAAAATGATCTAAATCATCCAATATGATTATATTCACTTAAAACAAATTAGTCTAATAATCATACTTGAAAAAGAAACTTCCATAAGTAAGCCTTATTCTTTTAAAACAAAAAACACATTTTCTTCAGTCTAGTGGTGAGACAGGTGTAAGAAGTCTGTTTAGGGGAAATTTCCCGGCAACACTTACTGTGTTTTCGCTCCGTTCGTAGGGAGGAAGGCTTTGCTTATGTTTTTTTTGGCTTCTTCCATCATATGCCGTCGCCTCACTTGATTCATATTTACATAGCCTTCACCTTCAAAGATCCTTAGAAAGTGGGAGTCAAAATACCCTGGCTGGAGATCTGACATTTCTTTGGATCCTCCAGGCAGCATCTGCTTATCTTTGCCGGCAGCCTCATTAAATGGTCCTTTAAAAATAATAAAATAATAATAATAATATCATCATTCAAGGGCATGGAAAATAACTTAGATGTTTCATAGTGTAAATTGGGCCAATGCTGAGGTTTAAGCAATAAAAACTGTTTCAAAATGCTCGTTGAAAGTTCTGGACTGAACAAGGGCGAATGTGAAGGTAGGACAGGAGGAAGGTATAAGGAAATAGAAGAAAGTTCTAGGAAGCAAAGCTATGGATAGAGGTATAAATACAGGTGTGTACATATGTAAATGTATTAATTCATAAAGATAGAGGTATTGTGGGCAGCAGATGAGCCAGTCAGGGTACAACGTAGCAATGATGAAGTATGCAACTTTCCTCTAGTTCTTAAATGCTTCCTCCCACCCACTATTATGATTCCAATTCTAACTTACAAATCCAGCTAGACCAGGGGAGGTACACTGGTACAGATAGGAACCAGGAACATGGGGAATCCAGGACAGAGAATCCCTTCAGGGCCAGTGGTGACCGTGGTGATACCAAGAGGGTGGAGGGAAGGTGAGGTAAAAAGGGGAAACCGATTACTCCTCCCTGGGGTACAGACAACAGGGAAGGGAGATATTGGACAGTGTAGGATATGACAAAATAATAATAATTTATAAATTATTGAGGGTTCATGGGGGAGGGGAAATATGAAGAGCTGATATGGGGGCTTAAGCGGAAAGAAAACGCTTTGAGAATGATGGCGGAAACAAGTGTACATATGTGCTTTGCATACAGTGTATGTATGTATGTATGTATTGTTATGGGATTTGTATGAGCCCCCAATAAAATAATTTTTGTAATGAGATATTGCTGTGTACCTATATTTACGTGGCAATACATTAAGATACCAGACAGACTTTGGGCCTCTGCTCAAGCCCTCCCTCAACAAAAGGACAGCTTGTTCTACAACCTGGCATTCTGCTATGCTCACCCTCCCAGCATGATAGCTGAAGACAAATGTAGTGATGAAAGCTGATGAGGCCCAGCTATCACTATCAAAAGATATAGCATTTGGGGTCTTAAAGGTATGATGTTAAACAAATGGTCATCTAGCAGGGAAGCAACAAAGCCCACATGAAAGTAGCACATCAGCCTGCAATCATGAGGGTTGACAGGATCAGGTAAGAGGCATCAGAAGACCCCCAAACAAAAACAAACAAATATATTGCTAAAAATGAGGAGGTAGGAGCAGAGACCCAAAACCCCTCTGCGAACAATAGGACATCCTCTCACAGAAGGGTCACCGGAAGGGATAAGTCAACCTGGGCACCTTATAGAACTGATGAAACACACAATATTCCTCTGGTTTCTTCAGGGTTCCTCAACCTCCACTATCATGACCCACTCCTGCCTTTCACTTCAGACTAGACCAAAGCATGTACACTGGTATGGATAAGAGTTCACGACACATGGAATCCAGGTCAGACAAACCCATTAGGAACAGACATGTGAGTAGCGATACCAGGAGGGTAGGGGGAAGGCAGAGAGAGGAAGGGAGGAAGGGGGAACCAATTACAATAACCACACCATAACCCCCCTGGGGGAGGAAGAACAGAAACCATGGGGGAAGGGAGACAGTCATTATTATTAAGATCTGAAAATATTTAGAAAAAAATGATGGTAACAAATGTACAAATATGCTTGACACGATTGATGTATGAATTGCTATAAGAGCTGTAAAAGCCCCCAATACAATGGTATTTTAATTTAAAAAATTGTAAGAGCCCCTAATGATTATAAGTAAAAAGATCTCATGAATACAATCAAACAGCAACAAAAGAAAGTTCTGCATTGCAGTATGTTATATTGGTGATAAGACCAGAAAAATCTTCATTAAAATATTTTAACATGTAAACTAAGATCCCAGTGACAGATTAAATTTGAGGACTAGAAGATATTCTAAAAGTCATCTAATCCAAATGTTTTCACAGCCATAGGCTGGGAAGCACAGTGTGCTGTCATGAGGGGTATGCTTGTGTGTGCACACGTCCATATCTATATACCTGTTGAAGGGAAGGGTGTTCATACCCAAGCTGAAGGAGTATGACATGTGCTCAAGATAAGTGGGTGCCCATGTCCACTAGTACTTTCTTTGTCATAGCTCCAAGCAAGAAACAACCCAAATGTTCATCAATAGAACAATTAAGTCAAAAGTGGTATGTGTCTTAAGGCTGTTCTAATAAATATTTAAAGAGTCTTTTGTAATTTGATTCCAGGAGTTCTCAGTTTGAGATGCCCTTCAGTGATGTGAAAAACTTCTTTGCAATACAGGCCATCCTTGGTTCAACTGGTTATTTAAACATAAATTTCTATAACTGATTTTTTTAACTTACCTTTCTGAAGTGGCAGTGCATTCGCTTGGTCTTGAATTCAATACTGTTTGCAATAAAGTCCCCCATCACACTCAACCCCCCACTCCCTCTCTCTACAAGGGGTCACTGATATTCCTTTTGTTTTTCCAAAGAATGCTTAAGCATGTTAAAGAAAATGCTTTCATACACACAGATCCTTTTCCATTTTTCACTTTTAATGTTAGCCTACACTATGTGGATGATTGCCTACTGTTGAACTTTAATAGTGTATCTTGAAGATGTTTCCATACTGGTATATTCTTTTTGTTGTTGTTGTTGTATTATATAGAAATCATTGGATAGTCAAAATTCTGAAAGGTTTAAGATATTGATGTACTTCAGCTCATTTTATTATTTATAACTTTTCTAAAAATCCCTCTGTGGTTTATTTAACATTTCATTTTCCAGGAATGTAATCATGGAAGGCTTTATTGAATGCAAATGGAAAATCTGTTTGTCTACTTCCCTCAAAGAAAAAAATGAAAAACAAAGTAATCTGGGAGAAAAATCACCCTATTCCTTTGGAAAGAAGTAAAATTACATAGGAGGACAATGCCAAAGAATAGTTCAGCCATATGTCTCCTGTGCTTATCAAATTATATTTTCTCTAACGTTTCATCAATGAAATGTCACAACTTTTGTCAACCTTACAATGAATGCCTTAAAATATCATTTAAAAATATGGAACTTGAATATTAAATCCAAGTGCTTATAGATCCATACATTTCTCAAGAAAATGTTAAAAAGGAAAGATCCATACATTAAACTGTATAAGACACCAAATATACTTACGATTAAATGGTGACACATATTTATCACCAACTGTAATATATTCCATCTCACTGAAGAGGCCAATCCTCTCCATATCAGATTTTCCCACTTCTCCAGGCATTGTTGCTTCTGGTGATGGTAGCCTCTGTCTCAGTAACTTCAGAAGCCGCCTGAAGGCTGCTACTTTTGTGACAAAATTTTATTCCACTGAGAAATACTGGGGTGGAAAAAGGTTAAGATAAAAGTAATCAGCGAATTTTATTCAAAATTAGTTTCAGTCTGAGTACTCTGCATGTTCACTGTTAAACGATAGGTAGCATTGCTGTTTATGTATGGGGCTGCTAACCCAGGGTTAAGCAGATTAAAACCGCAGCCACTGGATGGGAGAGCGATGATGTTTTACATCCAAGGAAACCCACAGGGTAGTTCTACTCTGTGTCCTATGGGATCGCCACAAGTCAGAACTGATTAAATGACAGTGAGTTTGGGATTTTTAAAAAATTAAACAATGACCCCAAACTAGAAGGGGAAAGAATGTAGTGAGTGGGGTCAGGAAGATTTCCAAGAGGATTCAAATTTATCTCCATGAGCCCACCCTTTAAACCTTCAATAAAGTGTCCCCTGATGGCATGTATTTCTGTGACATCATTCATCTTTTGACATGATAAAATTACAACTGAATGTTATGATGTGTCTATTACGCAAACGTCTTTCTTTTGAGAAGATCAAGTTACGTTTCCAAATCCAGATTCCTTAAGCCACACATTTTTCCAGTTAAAATAGGAAGACTACATAGTCCCTTCTCGGGATAAGCATTTCCTTCTAATTTAACTTTTCAGGACACACATTCCAATACAAGTATTGCTATACAGTGAAGTGTCTTTCTGAACTTAATTGAATACAAGAAAGGTGCAAAAATAGTTCAGAGGGGCATGGAGGGAGAGGAAATTGTTTATACACAAGATAATACCAAGAATAGCAAAGCAGAAAAAAAAACAAATCAGACCAACACACAATGGATTAAGAGTATATGTTAAAAAGGCAGGAAAAACTGATATTTCTTTAATGAACCACTTCAAACAAAGGTGAAGTATCACAACAGCACAAAGCTATTTCGGTTTTTAAAGGCGGAACACTGTCCAGTGCGGTGCCGTCCTCACAAGGGTTCCCAGGTTTGAGTTCGTTGTTGCCGTCCCTGTCAATCCATCTCCTCGACAGCCTCCCTCTCTTTTGCTGCCTCTCTGCTTCACCAAACATGATGTCACTCTCCAGGGTCCTGTTTCTCGTAACAATGGATCCATAGCAAGGAAGATGAAGTCTTTGCTTCCTGGCTTCTCAGGAGCTCTCTGACTGTACTGCCTCCACTACAGTTCATTTTGTCCTTTTAGCTTTCCGCATTCTTCTTCAGCACCATAATTCAAGTGCATGGATTCTTCTTCAGTTTTCTGAACTTACTGTGCAACTTCCACATGCATCTGAGGCAGTGGAAAATACCGAGGCTTGGGGCAGGTACTCTCTATCGCTCCTACCCTATAGGAGAGCATAAAACTGCCCCTGGGGGTTTCTAAGATGATAAATCTTTATGGGAGTAGAAAGTCTCATTTTTCTCCCAAAAATCGACATGGGAAACACTGCATAGGACCCGTTGGAGTCTGAATGGAGGACTGCTGGGTATGCCACACTCCAAAACTCTGCCCGTCATTCAGCAAGAACTTTGTGTTCGTGAAGGTTAAAGCTCTTTCAAAGATTCACACAGCAGAGGGAGGGAAAAAAGAGGAGCTGATCCCAAGGGCTCGATGGAAAGTAAATGTCTAGAAAAGAACCATGGGATATATGTA
>PVJH01041608.1:0-14799 GCA_004026705.1 Nesogale talazaci | reverse complement strand
TCCTGAATGGGAAGGAATGGGAGGAGAGAGATTAGCCAGACATCTCTAGCGTAACCCCTTCTCCAAGATCCCTGGGGTCTACAGGGGAGTTTTCCAGGCAGGGCCTCCTCTCAGCAGGAAAACTCCGCTGGAGTTTGCTAATCAGAAACCCAGCAGGAGGAGAGAGAGGAAGATGGAGAGGGGAGAGGGAGAGAGAGAGGGAGGGGGGAGAGGGGAGAGGGAGAGGGAGAGAGAGGGGTGGAGAGACAAAGAGCTCACCAGGCCAATAGGACGAGGGCTGCGCCTGAAGGTGCTGGAAATTTAGGGGAGAGAGGGGGGCTCTTGAGGGACCCCCAAAAAGAGGGAGGGAGCCACACACCTCTCCCGGGTTTCGGCTCCAGAATATAAAGTTTATTTGGACGTGAAACAGAACTGGAGATCCAATGGGAAGTTTTAAGGCAGGCTTTATTCAGGGAACTTGTGTGCGGGTTTAGCAGCTCGGGGGAAAGGAGCTGACGAAGCCGCGCCAAGGGAACAAAAGGAAAAATTTGTATACCCCCTTGACTGGCGCAGGTGTTAATATTCAAAAGGAGAGAGTGTGCCCCCCTGACAGGCACAGCTGTTAATCTTCAAACGAAGGGAGTGTGCACACAGCTGGGTTTTGTAAGGGAGATGGTCCTTAAATCTATCTAAAAGTCACGGGAGGATGGGAATGCATGTCTTTTAGAAACAGGCAAGCATCTTGATTCCAGAGGGTTTCAGGAATTTGTGATTAGGCACAGGGAGGGTTTAGCAGGAGTGAGCTCTTGAGAGGTAAAATGGAGGTGCTGCGCCTCAAAATGGAGTCTCTTGTGCCAAGACCAGGCAGTGTTTATTAATGATCTATGTCTGTTCTCCATTCTTGTGGGATCTTTGCCCAGTTTCAATATCGGAGTTATACTAGCTTCATAAAGAGTTAAGGAGTTTGCCATCTTTGTCTATGTTCTGGAGGAATTTGTGTAGAATTGGTGTCAGTTTTTCACTGAATGCTTGGTAGAATTCTCCTGTAACGTCATCTGGCCTGGAGGATTTTTTTGGTTGGTAATCTCTTGACTAACCGTGCCTTCTCTTTTCCCTAGTCAGGCAGTATGCTGCTATTTGTAGGGCAAGTTGTATGATCCTCTCAGCAGATGCTGGGTAGATAGTTGTGGAACTGCGAGATTGGTGTTGGACTGGGCGATCTCACAAGAAGCCATGATGGTGTGGCCCATGGCAGCGTGAAGCGCGATAGAGCAGAGGGCGTGCTACAGAAGCCTGGTGGGTTGCCTGCTTTGGTGCAGTGCATAACGAATGGTGGGCGGAGTAGCCCTGGTCAGCTATATCACTGTGGAGGTTGGAGAGATTCCTGCAGCAGTGTGGATTGTTGGCATGTGTTGGCCAAGCTACCTTAGGCCCTATCGGGCCTATGAGGCACTATGGCAGGCGGGCGTAAGTTTCCTCAGTCATGTGGGACCACAGAGGATGGGTAGGAGCTCCCCTCTCCACACAGGCAGGATTTCCCACAAAGAAGATGGCTGGATTTTCCCAGTCCTGTGTTAAGCACTGCAGAGTGTGGGCAGGCAGAATTTCCTCTGGAAGAAGTTGTATGGGGTATCCCCTGGTAGAGGGTGGACTGACTTCCCCCAGCTTCAGTTTATGCTGCAGAGGGTGGAGCTCTTTTAGCTGGGTGGAAGGCAGGCGCAATGCCCTAGACTAAGGAACTGGACTGGAGGTTGACAGTGCTGTGTGGGTGAAAAGGAAGAGAAACAAACAAACAAATAAATAACAAACCCACTGAGACTAGGGGGACAGAGAGAAGAAAGGGAAACAAAAGTAAAGATATAGCTGAGCCCTGATTTCTGACCTTGAGATTAGAGAGGTTTAAATCCAGCCCCAAGGCAGCTGAGATGTGGTGGGAGAGATGGTAGAGAGAGAAACAAACGTAACACTATAGCTGAACCCCATCCCTGACTATGGGGCTGGAGGGGTTTAAACCCTGACTGGACATGTGGCTGTGTTAGGATAAAGCTCCTGCTCCTGCTCTAAATAGTCCCAGCTCTGGCCAAGACAGTAGTGGGGCTAAGGTCAAACCCTAGCCAGCCTCCACTGTGGTAAGCCAAAAGACCCATCTCCTCAAAACCTAGTGGATCTTTATGGTGCTCCTCCTGAGACCCGGCAGTGTGGAATTTCCCTCTTAGTGACTTTCCTGTGCTGATTTCTGCAAAGTTCCTCTGGTATGTGTTACTCAGTCACCATCTTCCAGAAAGTCCACAATGTTTATTTCTTAATTTTTAATATGGAAAACAACAGTCTCAGATATAAGATATTTACTTTTATCCAAAAAGAACAAAGTAATTGACTTGGATGAGTGGCAATAACCTGCTTCATCTATGGCAAGAACACCATAGTTCTTCACCTCAAATCCTGATAGAGATCCCAGGGTTGGGTTTTGCTAATTGACTGATTGTTTGCACACATTCACTGGCTACGTCCCTTGTGCTTAGAATATATTTTTCTGCTGACCGTTTACAGTTTAGTTTGTAGCATGAAGTTGTAGACCAACAGTTTTCAAAAGTTTGGTCAAAAGTTTTCTGACCACCATGTATGAGGAGACAAGATTAAAACCTGTTTCATAATAAAACAGTGCCTTTTCAATATCTTTCTCTCATAAGTATATTATGAGAGAGCTCCATGATGAGTGAGATGAGATCATCCCTCTGAAGACTAATGGAATGCATTTTTGTGCTTTTGTGTTTTAAAAACTCCTGTTTTAATTTTCAGTACAGTAAATATCAGCTGCTATTACCTTCATACACATCCCTGTTTTCCAACCAACACAAATATAATTACATTCACAGAGACATACATGCCCCCACCACCCTATCTTGACTTGCATTCCCAGTAAGGTTTCCTTATTATTCTAGTAAATGTTTGTATTGATTTGGGGGACCTTAGCACCATTTTATATGGCAGCAAATGAATGGTTTCCCTCTCCCACATCTTGAAAAGATGATGCCAGCTGAGGGGAGGTCCCTCTAGCAAAGTTGCTTTTAAGATGTACATGTAGAAGGGGTTGTATAGACAGGCTCTCTATCTCATTGCTTAGCAGGTTAGATTAAAAGCTTGTATGACCTGGGATCTGAATCCTACCGTCATCTGTGTATTAACCCTTACAGTAGTGTACTCATCCATATTTGTCCTTTTGTGTGTTTTCCTGGCCCCTCCATGTCATGAGTTCTTTCACCCCTGCTTTTTAGGAATGTATAGTGTTCTGTTGTACATATGTACCAGACTTTATCCATTCTTCTACTGATGGATATTTGAGCCGTTTCCAGCTTCTTGCTTTATTGGGCTGCATTGGATATGGGACATGATGTTCCTGTTCTCTGTCTTATATTTTGGGGGTATATGTCCACCAAAGGTATTGCTGAGTCACATAGTATTTCTTTTTTTTTGTTTGTTTTGTTTTTTTGGGGCATCACTGTCTTCTGGTGGTGGGAGTAGGAGGCCCAGCCTTTGCTACTGTGAAGTTACTGCTGGAATTGAACCTCCATCCTAGTGGGCTGCCATCCTGCGCACAACCACTATGCCACCGGGGCTCAGCCCCATGTTGTTGTTTTATGCGGTACCACTGATTGCATCCTATAATGGCTATTTGTATTTACAGGTCTACCACCAGAAGGTTTCCAATCTCTGAATTTCTCCAGCATCTATTTCTCTCTCTGTGTGTCTTTTTAAATTGGACTATTCTTATGTGTGTAAAATAATATAGCATCCTTATTTTGATTTGCATCTCCTATATGACTAGTGAATTTGAGCATTTTTTCATGTGTTTGTTAGTCTTTTGAGTGTTTTGTGACTTGTCTATTAATGTCTCTGGTTCACCTTTTAATTGTATTATTTGTTTTTTCCTTCTTGAGGTGTTGCAGAATTCTGTAGATTTTAGTAATGAGTCCCTTGTCTATTATGTCATTGCTAAATATTTCTCCCCAATATATAGTCTCTCATTTACTTTCTGCATGAAATATTTTGATATGCAAGTGTTTTATTTTTAATAGGACCAGTAGTCTATTTTGCCTTCCACTGTGTATGTTCCTTTTATTATATTTGGTCATCCATGAATACCCCAGGCCCTTAAGTTTGTTCCAGTTTTCCTATTGATGATCCTTACAACTCTGGTGTATACATCACCTCTCTAATCCACCTTGAGTTATTTTTGTGCATGGAATGAGGTATGGATCGTGTTTCATTCTTCTGCAGATGGATATTCTTTTCCATTCTGTTCTAGATTTTACCTTGTTCAAGAGGGTATCCCTTGCCCATTGAATGTTTTTATTTTTATTTTTTCTAATTCGTCAAATATCATTTATCTATAAGCTTTTGTTTCTCGTTTTTTTTTGTTTGATTTGAGTGCTTATCCTTTTACAAGTACCAGATTATTTTGCCCATTAATAAGTTTTGAGGTTGAGTAATGCAAGAGCTCTTATTTGTTCTTTCTTTCAGAAGTTCTTTGCTTATCCTAGCCTCTTCCTTCTCCACATTAAGTTAGTAATTCATTTTTCCATTTCTTTAAAGAATGATGTTGGAATTTGAGGAAGGTCCCTTCTAGTCCTATCTTATTCAGTGTTTTTTTTTTATTATAAATGGGTGTTGGATATTGTCAATTTTTTTCATGCATCTATTGATATGATCATGTGGTTCTTATTCTTTATTTTCTTTATGTGGTGGATTACACTGATTGTTTTTCAAATGTTGGAACTACTCTTTGCATGAATGATATGAGCCCCAGGTGGCCCCACGAATTGTTTTCTTGATAGGTTGCTGGATTCTATTGGCCAGAATTTTTGTATCTATATATTTTTGCTTTCTTTTTGCATCACTGCCTTGGTGGGAGTAGGAAGCCCAGCCTTGCTCCTGGAGAGCTGCTGTTGGATTTGAACTGTGAACCCCGTGGGCCGCAGCCCTGCACGCATCCACTGTGCCACCAGGGCTCAGCTTTGCATTTATATTTTTGAGGTATATTAGTCTATAGTTTTTTATATCAGTAGTTTGAGAATCAAGATTATGCTAGCTTCATAGAATAAGTTTGGAAGTTTACTGCTGCTTTCTAGATACTGAACTAGTCTGTGTTGAATTGGTGACTGCTCTTCCCTGAATAGTTGTTAGATTTTAACTGTGGAGCCTAGGACCTTTTTGGTTGGAAATTTGTTGTTGTTGTTGTTGTTTTTTTGGGGCATCACTGCCCTCAGGTGGTGGGAGTAGGAGGTCCAGCCTTTGCTCCGTGGAGCTGGAATCGAACCTCCATCCCAGTGGGCTGCAGTCCCGCGCACAACCACTATGCCACTGGGGCTCAGCCCGGTTGGAAATTTTTTAATGATCTTTTGTAGTTCTTTTTATGGGTCTGTTCAGGTTTTCTACATTGTCTGAGTTGCTTGGGTAGATTGGGTATTTCCAGGTGTGTCTATTACTAATAGATGATTAAACTTGCTGTAATAGTCTTTCATAATATTGCATTACTATACTTTTTTATTTCATTTGATCTGTTGTGATGTCATCCTTCTCATCTCTAATTCCAGATATTTGCATCTATTCTTTTTCCTCTGTTAAGTTTGCCAGTGGTTTGTCAATTTTGTTAATCTTTTAAAAAATGTAACATCTGATTTTGTTCATTTTCCCATTGTTTTTGTGTTTTCCAGTTCACTTACTTTTACTCTAATCTCTATGTTTTCTTTTCCTCTGTTACTGGAAGGTTAATGTTGTTACCCTTATACTAGTTGTTAGAGGTGTGGGGTTAAGGTGCTAATTTGGGGTTTCTTCCCCTTTGCCCCATGTGTTCTTTGATTGCTGTAAATGGCCCCTTGATAACTGCTTTTGTTGTGTGCAAAGGATCTGGCATGATGTGTAACTGACTTGGTTTCTTTCAATTAATTTTAAAATTTCATCTCTTATTTGATCTATTGGCCAGTCATTTAAAAATGGTATGTTGTTCAGTCTCTGCATCGGCCAGGGTTCTCTTAGAGAAATAAAACTAGGACACTAGTAATTCTCTTTATATACTTATAAAGAGAGAAGGGTATATAAGATAAGAGAGAAACAGGTAACTATCTGTAAAGCAGTACAAATTGCTTGGTGCAACTCACTTGCATGAGACAGCTAGTAGGCTGGCAGTCCATCAAGTCTTGGGGGCCGCTGAGCAGTCCTCTGTAGAGCAATCCAGGCTATCTGGTCACAGGCAGCAAACAGCAGAGCAGGTCGCCAACAGTCAGCCAGATGACAGAGTCCAATAGTCCCCAGCTCAAGAGATGTACATCCCAGGAGCGTGGCGAAGTAGGACTTGAAGGAACCTCAGTTCACAGCTCCACAGACCATGATTAGGTGTCCCACGGGTAGTGTTGCTTGGAGGTTGAGGCACAGGATGAACAAGGCAGCTGTCTGGTCCGAAGATCCGAAAGCAAGAGAGCAAGGGCAGAGTTTGCCAAGCCTTTTCTATTTCCCCCCTTCAATTGATGGTGTTTTCATTGGCCATGTCGTCACAATAGACCTACCTATCATCTTTGGTCATGTTGGCACCACAAGCTTACATAGTCGCCATGTGTTTTTCTTTCTATTCTTGTTTTCTCTTACTGTTGATTTCTAGTTTTATTTTTTATTTACTAGTTGGACTTTAAAACATACAACATATCATTCCACATTTCAATCACATCAAGTAGAATTGTATAATTGCTGCCACAGTTTCCACACTTTCTTTATCTACATGGACTCCTTGATGTTGTCTCCCTTTTACCTGCCTGCCCCCGACCAGTGAGCCCCCCCCAACTCCTTATTCTACTTGCTGTCCCCATAGGTTCATCAATCCTGGGTTTCATATACTGAAAAATGGAAAAGCATTAACATGGCTTCGAGAGGGTGACTTCCACTTACATAATACCTCTGAGATACACTCTCCTATGATGGAATGAAAACCAAGCAAAACGATACAAACCAAAAATACAGAAAATTTTGGAAACATACCAGATCCAGCCTGCATCATCAGGGGGATCTGCTGACAAAGTTTTAATTGCTCAGGTCAGATTTAAGTCTTTGGTCTTCTATAGTCCTACTTCCCAGTCACTGATTTCTAGTTACATAGTATTGTGAACTGAGAAAATAGAGCGTAAGATCTCAATTTAGTTGAATTTGTCGAGGCTTGCCTTATGATCTAGCATGATCTATTCTAGAATATGTACCTTGCAGAATATTCTTTTGTTGTTGGGTCAGGGCTCTGTAGATATCTAGGAGGTTGAGCTGATTTATTGTGCTGTTTAGCTCTTTAGTTTCATTATTTTCTTTCCTGGTGATTTGTCTTTCCTTGAAAATGGTGTATGGAAGTCTACTGTTATTGTCAAGCTGTTTATGTGTTTTCAACTCTGAGCAATTGTTTGATGTATTTTGAGGATCTTTCATTGAGTGTGTGTATATGTTTATTAAGGTTATATTCTTTTAATAACTACATCGTGTACGGTTCCTTTAATAATTATGTAGTGTCCATTCTTGTTTTTCCTGATCTTACTTGCCTTGAAGTATATTTTATTGTTACTCCTGACTTTTTTCCCCCCAATAATTTTATTGGGGGCTCTTACAGCTCTTATAAATTCCATATATTACTCCTGCCTTTTTATGACTGCCAATAGCTTTGTAGATTTTTGCCATCCTTTGATTTTTGTCTTTTTTTTTTTTTTTAAGTCTTTGTGTTTAAGGTGTGTTTCTTGTAGGCAGCTCATGGAAGCGACTTGCTTTTTTTTGGCATCACTGCCCTGGTGGGAGTAGGAGGCTCAGCCTTGATCCTGGAGAGCTGCTGCTGGATTTGAACCACCAACTCTGTGGGTCGCAGTCCCTCACACAACCAGTATGCTACCGGGGCTCAGCTCCAGGTCTTGCTTTCTAATCCTGTCTGTTACTCTTTTGCATTGTATTGGTGCATTTAATGCATTGGCATTCAGTGTCATTATTGATATATGCAGGTATTTTGCTGTGTTTTTGTTTGATTTCTATGTCCTTTGCACCTTCCTTCACCTTTTGTGGTTCTGTTAGTGTTTTTGTTCCTCTTCTACTTCTGTGTTATGTTGCGTGCTGCTTTCATCTTAGTTTCTGAGTGCTGCTGAGCTATGTGATGCTCTCAGGCTTGTTCATTGTTGTTGCTGATTCTCAGCCCATAGTGTTTTGGTTAATATTTTTTAGAGTTCTGGACTTGTTTTTAAAATTTTAATTTTTCCTTGTCTGGGCATACTGTTATACCTCCCTCATATTTGAGGGATAATTTTTATGGATATAAGATTCATGGTTGTCAATTATTTTCTTTTAGAATTTTATTTATGTTACTTCATTGTCTCTTGCCTACATAGTTTCTGCTGAGAAGTCTGAGTTTATTCTTATAAGTTTTTCTTTGTAGGTCACTTCTTTTTTCTCCAACTGCCCTCAGGAATTTCTCCTTTTCTTAGAAATTAGAGAGTTTGACTATGAGATGTGGGTGCTGCTTTTTCTTTGGGGTTCTTTCAGATTCTCTAACAATTATTTTCTCCTCCTTCATGATATTGGGGAAATTCTCTTCTATGATTTGTCATACCTTTTACTCTGTAGATTTTGTTTTATTTCTTCTTGTTCTGGGATCCTGGTGAGATATAGATTGTTTTTCTTGATAATATTTCACATCATTCTCTGGGTTCTGATTCTTTTGATTTTTTTAATTGATTGTTTATCTTGTCAATTATAGCAAGTCTTCCACCTCATTAAATATATCTTCATCTTTCTCTACTCTTTCTCAGATCTTTCATTATATTGACTAATTTTTTTTTTGTTGTTGTTTTTTGGGCATCACTGCTCTCTGGTGGTGGGAGTAGGAGGCCCAGCCCCACTGCTGGAATTGAACCTCCATCCCAGTGGGCCGCAGTCCCGTGCACAACCACTACGCCACCGGGACTCAGCCCTATGTTAACTAATTTTATCTCACGCTTGTGTTCTCAGATTCCTTTTGGTTTAAGGATTTTAATTTTCCAATTTTTTTTCCCATTGCTCTCATAATGCTCCCCACATCTCTTGACAGGACCTGAACGTCATTCTTTTGTATCTGTACTGTATCTTCTGATACTGTATCTGGTAGTTTCATAGCCTCCTTTTCAAAATATTCTACTGAGTTTGGGTGATTTGGGCTTGCTTGGTTTGTATTTCTTGATTCTTTGGGTTTACCATGCTTGATTGCTGTTTTTTGGACATCATATAAATTCCTAAGTGATGTAGGTATCTGTTTAGAGGTGTTGGAGTCATCTAATAGGAATTTGAAAATATATGGTGATAAAAATAGAGAAAAAGGGGGGACAGATAGATAAATGAGTAAAGTGGGAGAGTAAAATAAAAGTAATGAAAGTAACAATAAATGGCTGGGAAGACCAAAATAATTGTAAAAATAATGAGAAAAATTTTCAAGAGATTTATTATGATTATTTTAATCATAATTAATGAGTTTGATGAAAATATACCTCACAAGGAAAAAGCAAGCATAAAGAGATAATGGGTCAGTGTTCAAGGAGACAGGGATAAAAGAGATACTATGTTGCTATGGCAACATTAATGTAGTCATCTCAGTACACTCAGGGGTGAGGTGAGTGGGGAGGCCGTTGTTTGGGTGAGTGTGTTGGAATCTAAAGGACTACCTGTGTTTGCCAGTGGGTTGGGGCGGGAGGTGAAGATAATAGGATGGGGTGGAAGAGAAAATAGGAGAGAACTTCAAAAATATAGCTAGGGCATTATTATAGAACAAAAGTACAAAGCTAATGAAAATAATATGGAATAGAAAACAAAACCACCTGGTGAGTGAGGATTCCTGCTCTTTGATGTTATGCTATGAACTTGTGTGTTCTAGGGGGGAGGTGGGCCAAGTGGAGGGGGAGGGTACCCAAGAACAAAGCATGTAAAAAGGAGGAAGAGAAACATTTTAAAAGACAAAGCTTTTAAAACTTTTAAGCTCAGGTACCAATTAAGTCCTCAATAAGCTTCATATGCAGAGATATCTCCCAGAGGCCCATGAAGTAAGAAGTTTTAGCTTGTTGGGTTCAATGGCTGAGAAAAATCATCTGTGTTGGGGAAGAGCAGGGCTCACAGAAGTAGCCTGTGCTGCTGCTGGGCAATGGGAAGAGGGGAGTGAGCACTGCTGATCTTCCACTTTAAGAATCTGGGGTCTCTTTAGCTTTCTGTTGAGATTCTCACTGCCAGGAAGCAGACTTCTGACAATTGTGGAAGAGAGATCATCTCGAACCCTCTCCTTAAAACTTATGTTTTAAATATGATAGAGGTAGGAAGAAATCCTCATATGGCAGTTGTTACTGACTTAGCTGCTAAATGAAAGGTCAATGGGTCGAAATTCCCCAACTGCACCCCTGGAGAAAGATGTGCCATTCTGCTTTCCTAAAGGTTCCTTAGAAACCTGTGGGGTATTTCTGACCCCACCCTGTGGGGCTACTGTGAGAATTGGTTCGACATTAGTGGGCTTGATTTTTAATAGACCGGTCTCCCCAAGCTATACTTAATCTCAACAAATATATATTGAACACCCACTGTATAACAAGCCTTGTGAGAGAAGAAACAGTAACAGCTTCTTAATTAAAATATTGGGCCAGAAACACCTTATTATAAATCCTGGTTTGTTCTTGAAAGAAATGAACATGGTACAAGGACAGTGAAGAGGGATGAAAGTTCCTTTTTGAGACTAAACCTGCAGAAGGGCTAGTCACACTGGATGTGGTGCAAGGGCATTCCTGGGAGGAATAAGAGTGTATATCTAACCTAGGAAGAATGCCACATCTCTCAAAAAGCCAAGATATGAAATTCAGATAGCCTATAATATAAACCCTGAATCACCAAGGCAGAAATGAAATTTGGTCAAAAATGCATGATTATTAACTTAGTGACTAATATTCACATCAACCAATCTTTTACAGGCCTATATAAGTAATGTTAAGTTTTCCCAAAGGGCAGGCTGCTCATCCCTAGTTTATCCTCAGAGATAGACTTAACCTGCCATCTACCCCAGATAGGAATTTCCATAGAAGTTCACTGCAACACCATTGTCACAGGAGTGTCTATTAAATTAGGATGGCTATGGGACAACATTATATAGCAGGTCTTCTGTCACTCTCCTCCAAAAAATAAAAGCTGACCCTTGCTGAGATGAGTCCTCCTCAGAAGAATTGTGTTTGTTTTCATTGTCAGCCAGCTAACTTTATTCTATAGGTAATGGGGGCTCCATGCAGGTTTTTAAAATAACTTTCATTCCTCTTAAAACTTTTTTTTGCATTATCGAAAATTGGAAAGCAAAGAGCAGAAAACAAAGAATTACAAAAGGCACTCAAAATCATTTTGGTGATTCGATAATTATAATTTGACATGCATGTCTCTCTCTATATATATGCATGATATTTCTAGCTGGTTGAGATCACATAGTATGGATTCAAGTCCTGTTTTTCCACACATGGTAAATATTTACAATGAAAATGTACAAATAAAGGAGTGATAAATGAATTTTAAAATTAGACATACGTTATACCATAATTTGGGAGACCAGATTAAATTATATGACCAGCCTTAAACTCAATGACTAGTTTGATTTTCTTTTTTGAGCCTGTTCCTTGAAATAGACTGAGTTCTTCAATAGGGTACAATCCTCAGAGCAAAAGCGTTTCCTGGTCTTTCTGGACTGTCATTCAAATTGAAAACAACTGCTAGTTACAATCTTTAGTTTTCTGTCTGTAAGACACAAAGTTTAAAAAGGAGCATCTTGGGCAAACAGTTCCACATTTGGTTTAACCCAACTTCATGAAAGTATGAGCATAGAAATGTGAACAATGTTAGGCCAAATGTTTGAAAGTAACATATAAGACAAAGAGTCATAAGTATCACAAGGTGCTTACCTATATCGAAATAATACCAATAGCAGCCACATACTATAAAGCCTTTGTGGATGACCAAGAATATGACCATAGGCATTGAAACATTCATCTATTAAGACAAAAAAAATCTCTTTAGAACTTAGCATGAAATCTTACTTTCATTCTATTTTCTAACCCAGAGCACAAATCTCACTAGCATCTCTCATCGTAATTTTTATGAGTTTTTAAAATTTGGTAATAGAAGCTTTCAATTTGAGAGTCATGATATGTTAAAAGCATAAATTTAACAATTTGAGAACCTCCCCAAATTTGATTCAAGTTTTAAAAACATTTGTTTATTGTCTTCTACACTACAGAAAATGAAGTTCACTTCCTTTCACGTTTTCTTTAATTTACTGCACACACTCAAGTTAACCTTCACTACTTTTTGCCTTCTGGTAGAGTTAGACATTCTGCCATAAGACAAAAAGACTTTTTTTGTTTTTTTTTAAATAACAAATTGGTATATTTTATTTTTAGATACGTCTTTCATCTCTAGCATGTTAATGTAAAAAACATTTTCTGTTCTTTGCTCCTACAAATTTCTCAATGATTAACTCATAGGTAAACTGCCAAACAATATAGACTAACATTCATAATCAAGGATAATTAATTAAGTCCTTCTTGAACCTCTGTTGTATGCAGAAGGTTTTGCAGTCTCTTTAGACATAAAGATGAATGTTCTCTTGTGTAATTTGTGATCACTAAAGTTAGTTATATGCATAAAACAATTTTAACACCAGTACACATTGTATTTTATCTCTTATTATGGAATTATACATGCCTATATACTATATTGTCATTTTTCTATAGGAACATAATTTGTCTTTCTTGAGTCTGTATTTTTAAATCACTTTATTGAGGGCTCTTAAAACTCTTATCATAATCCTTCTATCTACCCATTGTCTCAAGCACATTTGTACATTTGTTGCCATCATAATTCCCAAAGCATTTTCCCTCTGCCTAAGCTCTTAGTATCAGCTCCTCATGTTTCCCCCTCCCTCCCTGCTCCCCTCACCCTCATGAGCCCTTGATAATTTATAAATTGTTATTATTTTTCATATCTTACACTACCTGACATCTCCCTTCACCGCTTTTTCTGTTGTCCATTCCACCGGCAAGGAAGGTATATATAGATCCTTGTAATTGGTTCCCCCATTCTAGCCCACCTCCCCTCCACCCTCCCGTATGGCCACTTTTACCACTGATTGTCAAGGGATCATCTGCTTTGGATTCCCTGTTTCTGATTTCTTTATCTGTGTACATCCTCTAGTCGAGCTGGATTTGTAAGGTAGAATTGGGATCATGAAGTGGGGTTGGGTGGGGAGAAAAACCATTGAAGAACTAGAGGAAAGTTGTATGTTTCATAGTTGCTACACTACACCCTCACTGACTTGTCTCCTCCCCACAACTCTTCTGTAAGGGGATGTCCAGTTGCGTACAGATGGGCTTTGTGTCCCCAATCTGCATTCCCCCTCTTTCACAATGATAGAAGTTTTTTGTTGCTTCTGAGCTTCAAGCCTTTAAGATCCCAGACACTATATCTTTTTTTAAAAAGTGATTTTATTGGGGGCTCTTACAGCTCTTATAACGTTCCACATGGCTGAACCCTGGTGGCATAGTGGTTGTGCGTGAGACTGCGGTGCACTGGGATAGAGGTTCAAATCCAGCAGCAAGGCTGGGCCTCCTACTCCCACCACCAGAGGGCAGTGTTGCCCCGAAAGCCAAACAAACAAACAAACAAGCAAGTAAAAATAACATTCCACACATCATTTGTATCAAGTATATTTGTACACATATTGCCATCTTCATTTCCAAATATTTTCTACTTGAGTCCTTGCTATAAACTCCTCTTTTTTTAAAAAAATAAATCATTTTATTGTGGGCACATACAACTCCCATCACGATCAATGTATACGTCAATTGTATACAGACCACATTTGCACACTTTCTGCCATCATCACTCTCAAAACATCCTCCCTCCACGTAGGCCCCCAGTACATTATATCTATTGATAGCCGGGCATCATTAGCTTTATTCACCACATTTGCATATACACACATTTGTCTTCAGCAATTGTGTCAGGAATGTGAGCATCACGAAGTGCCAGTTAATATAAAAAAATGTTCTTGCATTGAGAGAGTACTTGATTGGATGTCCAATGTCCATCTGCTACCTTAATACTAAACCTATAAATATATGCATATAGATCTATTTCCCCATCATCATATATTTACCCATGTACATGCCTGTATTTAGATCTCTATAAATGCCCTTTGTCTTCTAATTCTTTCCTCTATTTCCTTTTACTTTCCTCTTGTCCCACCATCATGCTCAGCCTTCATTTGGGTTTCAGTAATTTCTCTCGGTTACATTGCCCTTGAGCAGGCCCTGTGAGGCCTCTTACACAATCCTTGCCACTGATTTTGTATCATTTGTTATTTCCTTGTCTCTGGGTTGATTAATACCTCTTCTTTTCCTCCACCTCCCCCATATCCCATGTCCCCCTGGAACCTTCAGTCTTGTTGTTTTGTCCTCCGGATTGTTTATCCATTCTATCTGATCTAGATAGACCTGCAGAGATAATAATATGCACTAAAAAACAAAACAGAGCAAAATAAAGCAACAAAAGGGAAAAAAAGCAATGACAACAGCAGAAAAACTAATGACAAAAAAGAGAAAAGCCTGTAAGTAGTTCAAGGTCTGTTTCTTGACCTTTAGGAGTGTTTTTCATTTGAGTCTGATTGTGTGCCAAGCCCTGGCCCCAAAGTCTACTTTTGGGACTCCCTAGGGACTTCCTTCCTCTGCTCTCCTTGCTCTCCTTCCTCTGCTTCCTTCCTCTGCT
>PVJH01041607.1:0-14845 GCA_004026705.1 Nesogale talazaci | reverse complement strand
ATTGAGGGTTGGAGGGGAGGAGAGACCAGGGGAAGAGGGGAAGGAATGGATAAGCCGATACTAGGGGCTAAAGGGAAAAAGGTGGACGATTGGAGAACAATAATAGAAGTGGACATGTGAGGGTGCTTGACGAGTATGCTTATTTATATATTGTGAAAAACGATGTATGAGCCCCTAATAAAATGATTGAAAAAAATATATTAAAAAAATACCTCCTTTCAATAATATAGACATTGAAACATGGATTAAATGTGTGGATATCATTAAATGGAAAAGGATTGAGTTGACTACATCTTTGGTGAGAAATTATGGAAAAACAGGTAAAACAAGATCAAGACTTGACTGTGTAATAAAACAAGTCCATAAGAAGCAAACTATAATCTTGAGTAGATCACACCTGAATATTGAGATCATTTCAAGAACAGATTAAATGCATTAAACACAAACAACTGAAGACAAAATAAATTGTAGGATGGCATTGAGAGACACAAGTATAAAAAAGAAAAGGTCATTAAACAAAGAATGCAAGCAAACAAGAAAGAAAAGACCAAAATAGATGCCGCAAGGGACCCTGAAACTTTATCTTAAACACTTAAGAGCTAAAGCAAAGCAAATGAAAGACATAATGAAGTAGAAGAGGTAAACATAATATTTAAAAAGGCAGCTTTTTAAATTTTATTTATTTTTTGGGGGGGGCAGGCATCACTGCTTCTGGTGGTCATGGGCACTACCCAGCCCTGCTCCTGAGAGCTGCCGCTCTCCAAGCCAAGCCCGCGGGCCACAGTCCCGCACTCAATCACTATGCCACCAGGGCTCAGCCAAAGGACAGCTTTACAGAACAAAATGAAGTGTTATAATGGAATGTGCAAAGACTGGGATTAGAAAGTCAAGGAGGAAGAAAAGGCTCAGGCTATTCTCAGATAAAAGAAATGAAGAAACAATTCAAGCACTGAGTTGTAATGCTGAGGGATTTTATGATCAAAATGCTGTGATTAAATGATGCAGATGTAGGAAGCATCAAAGAAGATGGAAAGAAGACACAGAATCACTGTGCCAAAAAGAACTCATCCACATTCAACAATTTCACGAGCTAACTTGTTAATATAAGCAAGCGTTCTACTGACTAAGTATTAGTATTGACTAATACCTAGAGACAGTATTGACAAGAGACTTAGTATTGACTAAGACTCACTGAAAAGACGTTTCCAGGACATTCTGGAATACTTACCAAAATGTTTCAACAAGGTGATGAAGCATGGAAAGCAATTGCTGATCTATGGAAACAAATATGGAAGACAGCTATCTCACCAAGTTACTAGAAGAGATCCATATTTGTATCCATTCTAATGAAAGGTGACTCAAGAGAATGGAGAAATTTCTAATGCTATCATTAATGTCGTATGTAAGTAAAATTTTGTTAAATATAGAATTAAAAAGTGGTTGCAGTAATATGTGGATAGGCAGCTGTCAGAAATTCAAGGTAGATCCAGAACACATGGAATAAGGGATATTGTGGCAGTTACATAACTTACTGTCAACTTGCGGCAGGGTTGGAGTCTAGACTGCTAATCAGGTCACAGCTTGATTGCCTCATTTGGAAACATGATGGAGATAAAAATAGCTCACTTTTAGGCCAGATACACTCTCTCCCTGTGAAACATTCCTGTTGACAAGCCACGTGGAGATACGCTGATGGAGCTAGAGCTCTGGGTAGAGCAGGAGCTAGAGGATCCACATGGAGACCCACACCAGCACTTAGATACTTCTACTGCCACCGGATCCACAAGACTTTCCACCCACTGGCCTGTGATCTTCCTGCATTTGGTATCATTGCTTCTATTGAGTGAGTCTGAAAAGGAATTTATAGACTAGTATCAAACATATGGGCTTATGGACTAGATCTGAGTTGGATGTTTTCTCAATATATGATGATTCTTTGATATACAGTTCTCTATTACACATATGAGTGTCTCTGGATTTGTTTTTAACAGGACTAACAGATATCATTGCTGATATTTTAGGGATCTTGTCTGAAAGCAGAGGCTAATAGAAAGGTGTTTACTTGTATTTGTTTGACTATGCAAAGGCATTTGACTATGTGATCAAAAGAAATTATAGATAATAATGTTAAGAATGAGAGTTTCAGAACACTGAATTTTGCTCCTTTAGAATTTGTATATAACTCAAGAGAAAATTGTTTAAACGGAGCAAGGAAATACTGCATTGCTTACTGTCAGAAAGATGTGTGTCAGAGTTGTATCATTTCACTATAATTATTTAATAATCTGCATGTTGAACAAATATTCTGAGAAGCAGGATTAAATAAAAAAAGGATGCAGCATAAGGATTGGAGGAAAAGTTATTAATAACCTGTGATAAAATTTATTTGTGCAATACAGATGACATAATCTTGCTGATGAAGCACTTGATGAAAAGGGAATAAAAATTGCAGGCTTCAATGTGGTTTGCAGCTCAGTGTAAAGAAAATAATCCTCACACATAGACAATATTATGATACATGGAGAAAAGATGAAACTTGTAAAGGACTTACTTTCACTGACTCTCAGGGAAGCAGCAGTCAAGAAATCACAGCAAGGTTCTATCTTGAAAGAAGTATAGCCAGAAGCTCCTTAGAAGAGAGGATGCTGAGACTTGGTCTCACATACTTTGGTCATGCTCTCAGGAGAGGTATCATGCTTGATCAAACATAGGGTCAGTGAAAAAGGAGATTTGTATGGAGATGAATTGATAAAGTAGCTGTAACAATGAACACAAATGTAACAATTATGAGGATTGTGCAGAATTGGTTCTGTTGCACATAGGGTCACTATGAGTTTGAAGAGACTTATTAGCACTTAGCAATAACAACAGTAGTCATTGGTGATAAGGGATAGGAAGTTGTATATCTCAAACTCACTGTCACTGAATTTCAGCAAGCAAGCCTCTCTGTCCATATTGCTTCTGCTGCTATCACTCTTTGCAGCCCTTGTGGTACCACAATTGTCCGCCTCTGGATGGAGAAGTTGCAATGCACTAGGCTATCTAGGTCCTCCAGACACACTCCACTCCTTTCTCTCCTTTCTTGAGTGTAGTAAGGTCCCTCTTTTGGCTCCTTTGATGATTCATTTTGTTTATTTTTATTCTTTAAAAATTATTGAGCTATAATCAATGTATCACAAAATTCAGTGGTTCAAACATTTCAAGAAATGTTTGAGATGATGTGGAATAGGAAGGGGGAACCAATCACAGGGATTGGTACCTCCTTGGGGTACAGACAACAGGAAAGTGGATGAAGGGACACATCAGACAGTGTACAATATGGCAAAATAATAACAATTTGTAAGTTACTAGGGGTTCATGGGGGAGGGGGAGTGAAGAGGGAGGGGAAATATGGGGAGCTGATACCAGGCACCTAAGTAGAATGAGGATGTTTCGAGAATGATTATGGCAACAAATATATAAACATGTTTTGCATACAATTGATGTATGTATTGATCATGACAAGAGTTGTATGAATCACCAATAAAATGATTTATTAAAAAAAACCCAGCAAGGTGACAAAATTAAACAACTCTATTATTAGAATTGCAAGTTTTTACAATCATAAGGAACTTTTTAAATAATCACTCACAACTGAGTCATAAATCCTGTCAGTATCTTCCTCTAGTTTCTCTTACCCAGACCCATGAAGAAAAAGTTGTTTGGTGGTAGTTTCAATTATTATGGATAGAAGAACCATATTGAATAATATTCATTGCATCAAGGCTGACGTTTTCACTTGAAAAACTGAGCTACTTTTCTTTTAGGCAATGTTTTTGGCTTAAAGAATACTAAAAAAATTATTTTTGAAAGTGTATCTCAAGATAGTAGTTTCAAGTGTTTCTTCACCATTTATGACTCCAGAAAATCTGTGCAAAAATTTGTAATTCTGGGCTGAACCCTAATGATGTAAGTGGTTGAATACAGAACTGCAGCTCGCGGGCTTGGCGCTTCAAATCCAGTGGCGGCTCTCAGGAGTGGCAGTGGGTAGCGCCCACGACCACCAGAGGTAGTGATGCGCACACACACAAAAAAAGAATTTGTAATTCTATTTTGTTTTCCCCCTTTGATCAGCATTCTCTTGTCCATATGTAGTTAGCGAATTTTCTAACCATTTCTTTTTACCCTTCTCTCTTTTCTTGCTTCTTTCTCTGTTTTTGATTTTTCTTTTAACCTATTTTCAATGAAGGTTATTATTCTTTGGTCTCTTAATGTGGACCAACCCTATTCATTTTCATTAAATTTTTTTTTCTGCAAAGAACTGTCCAGGTGCTTCATTGACTATAATGCAATTTTACAATTGATATTTTATGGTGTGAGTTAGCTGTATCCTTAATGAGTCTTGTAAGCAGCCTTGCTAAGCCTTTATGGAAAGAACTCTTCCTAAGTGAGCCTGTGGGGATTTTAGTGCATCCCACCAGCCTTCACACATTATTGGGTAGCATGAAGCTGCTGTGTAGTTAAAACAGTGCCCCTTCTCCATTGTAAACTTAGCTTCCGTTTTGACAGTAGGAGTCTGTCACTACTTTTAGGGTGTTTCTTATTAGGAACTCTGCTGTAGGGATGAAGTGATTTTATCTTCTTAATGTAAAAAAAGGACTTTGAATCTTATGTATTCGAATTTATATGAATTAATGTTTTTTAATATTTTAGTTCAATTAAGAAGTAATGTGGTTTTCAGTGTGGAAAGAAGTATGGGTTCTAACAACAACAACAACAACAACAACAAAACTGGGAACAGAAATACCATAGTACCAGCAATTCCTCTATTTTATAATATCATAGAGAAAGTTTCATCACACACACACACACACACACACAAACATACTTTGATGATTATCAGGGGTGGACAGAAAAAGGAGCAAGGGGAAGATGCTGACTAGTTTCTAGGTTCCCAAACTTATTTGCCTTATTCTTCCCTTTTTAGAAAAACAAGAACATAATTACTCAGTGCCTCTACTGACAATTAAAAACTATAGTATTAGAACCTACAATGTAGGGTACAATGTAACTATCTGCTTTTAAAGACTCAACAGATGATTCTAGCACCCCAAAGTGTGTGGTAACACCAATCTGGAAGCAGTGGTAAGGGGAGATAAGTGTTCACTAAGGGGAAGGGGAGACATTACATAATAAGGGGAGTGGGTAGAGAGTAATAGATGCAGGGCAAAACATTGGGGAATCCCAATGTTGTGTATGTTAAGGTCAATAGAGGTAAATATTGTTATACATATAATCCTGCAGTGAGTAGATGTTAGATATACAGGTTAACTAGGTGTGAAAGAGACAGTGAGGGTATACATATTTATCAGAGGATAGTTATATGTGTGTGTTTATCTTTGTTAAAATATTCTCATGAATATGAGGTGGTGGAATATATAGGAAGAGTTATGAATACTCTCCCTTTTTTTAAAACAATGAAATACATTTATTTGTGGGAGAGAAACAGTCTGGTCCATGGTGGTACATCACCACCATGTCAGGGGTGCTCTGAGAGCGTCTGCCTGTGTGAGAAATCCTGCCTGGAGCTTGGTGGGTAACCAATCATCAGGAGACACGAAGCCATGCTCCACAAGTCTCACACAAGATATCTTGATACAGTAATAAAAATACAATAGCAAAACTTACTCTTTTGTTAGATGTAAGCTATGAAATATAGCTTATGTTGGAGAGTGTGTGTGAAGCATGAAGACAGAAAATAAAGGGAAAATATTTATATACTGTACAACTTTATTTTCATTAAAATATTGTTTTATTGGGTCTCTTACAACTCTTATAATGATCCATACATCAATTGTACCAGGCAGTTGCACATATGTTTCCATCTTTCTTTTCTAGACATTTACTTTCTATTGACCTTCTTGGTATCAACTCCTCTTTTTTTCTCTCCTCCAAATCCACCCCCACCCTCGTGACCCCTTGATAAATTATAAACTATTATTATTTACATATCTTCCACTGAACTCTGTCTCCCTTCCCCCATGGTTTCTGTTATTCATCCTACTGGAGGGGGTGGTGTGTATGGTTATGTGTGGATGATTGCGATTGGTTTCCCCTTTCTCCCGCCTCTCCCCATAATGATTTATTTCAAGCATTTTCATTTAAACACAACTTTTTGCATATTTGCACTCGCTATGGATAGAAAAAGAATGTCCATGTAAGTATCTGCAGATGAAACAGATATTAAACTTCCAAGCTCTGGAGTCTACTTTGTGAGTTTAGACAAGAGAATGAAGCAGTGCTATGGAAAAATAGCTGACTACATAATCAATACTTGGACAATCTACACATGGAGTTGAAATCTGTACATAAGGCAAAAGTAGGGGGTGGGGGGAGTGAAGACATAGAGAATCGACTTCATTCTTTGTCAGTGAAGACATCTCATTCCAGAGCAGAGACCTTCCATGTAGAACTCCAGTGCGTGGTCTCAAGTTGTATTCTTCTCACAGCAAATAATGGCTTGTGGGGGGAGGCCACACTTACTGATGGGAGAAAAGAGCAAGCTGGACTACAGTGAGGGCCCCGAGAAGCTGTGCAGTCCCTGGGCCCCTCAAGTCACTGAGTGGTTTCCGCAAGGGTGGTGAGCTGGCAGACAAGGTCCCTCATTGTTCTGCACACAAGGAGCTGTGAAGGGGCTAACAGTTCTTGACATGCGTGTCTCGTTGCAATTGATCATGTCATCCTTCACCACCTCTGTGACTGTTCTGTTTCTGCTTAATTTAGTGTAATTCCGAGAATTTCAGCAACAATTTTATGAAAACACAAGAAGACTGAGGTCCCCTGTCTTGACTGAGGCAAAGTGGCTGCTAAAACCATTTTCCTGGCAAAACTGTGTTTTTCAGCTTTTACCTTTCGCATGTGCTCCAAATCAATTTTACTGCCCACCAAAGCAACCAGTGACCGCGTTTCTGACTGCTCGCTCACATCAATCTTCTAAATTCTCAGAGCTTTGGCAATTTGCAATATCATAGATAATATTTATCCAACACCTTGCTTCCTAATGTCTATCCTCCTATGTTTCAAACTTGAAGAGCAACATTCAAGTACCCTGGCGAGCTCATCCTTCTCAAAAAGAAATCCAGTACTATCGTTTGGTTACACTGTTTTCTAAATATCCCTTGAGCCAAGTCCATAGCTAAAGAAGTCTTCTCTCAGGGGCTACCACCCAAGTCACTTGTGCGTCCTGAATCTCCTCCTCAGAGTTGACACAGTCTTGGGGGAATCGAGCTCACCACCTTCCCTGAGATGGAGGGGAGCTAGTGGCAAGGGGTCTTCAAGGGTCAGGGAGAGGAGGAAGGGAAGAGGTGGAGGTGGGACCCCAGTCCCTGGGATTTCTGTAGTTGCTTGTTGGATTCAGGATGAATTTCTCACCTCTTCGTCTTGCTCACCTCCCCCCTTCCTCGGCCCTATGGATATTTCCTCGGTATAACCAAACTCCTTAAGGAAAGGTGTCGTGGAGTCTGGAGATCAGGACACAGTCTCAGGATCAGTTAAGTCTATTAGCTGAGTGTTGCTCACAATGCCATGGTTCCAGAATTACATCCTGATGGAGTGAATAGCAACAAGGGCCTTACATACTCAGCGCTCCCATCTAAAGGAACGTCACTGATCTCTCTCCGTCCAGAGGAGAGAAGGTTGAAAGGAGAAAGAATTGAAAATCAAAAGATTCAAAAATCAAAAACTAGCCCACTGTACTCGAGTGTTGGACCACTCAAACATCAGTCTCTGCAACCCTGAGACCAGAAGAACTAGATGGTCCCCTCATGCCACCACTAGCTACTCTGAAAAGCAATGTATTAGAAAGTCCTGGATAGACTAGGAGAAAAATGTGGACCAAAAGTCAGAATCATGGAAGAGACCAGGTAGGTTGATGGACTCTCCAAGACGATGATTCTTACCTTTCAGATCTGGGAAGAAATTCTCCCCTGGGATAGAATAAGGAATCACATAAGAGCAGCTTTCAGCCAAGAGCAAAGCTCAGAGGGTTTGAAAAACCAGGAAAGGAAAGCAGGAAGGAGAAGTGGATGAAGAAGAGCTTGCAACTGATGGTATCACACAAAATGTGTATAAATTGCTAAATGCAAAACTAGTGATCTACTCTACAAACCTTCACTTCATTCACGATATGTTTTAAGCAATTAATGTAATTTTAATTACCGTAGACAATCAGTGTGCTAAACTAAAATTGTTTCAATGACTAAAGGATCTCTGTATGTCAGTAACCAGAAAATTCTTTCATGTTGGTTTTTCTATTAATGCCAATTTGAATTCAATGCTATTTACTTAAATAACCTATTCAGGAACTCCCAAATCCCATTGCGTCAAGACAAATCTGACGAAAAGCAAGTGGATGGAGGGTTTCTGAGGGCCTGAATCTTTTTTGGAGAAGACTGCTCCATCTTCCCTCACTCAGTAGGTGGTGGGCATGAATCACAGCCTTTGAAGTAACAGTCAACACTTATCACGGCCAGTGGTAAGTGTGAAGTTTGTGCTGAAAGCACGGTGATTGCAGGTTAATACTATTTTTAAAAAGCTCCCTAACTCCAAATTTACTAGCCCTTGAATGCATCGTTGCAACCTAAGCAAAATGGAATCTAATAAAAAGCGTATTTGATCGTGTCCAGGGTCTCCAAGATTAGAGAACTTGGTGCAATCAGGGAAAAAATTGTCAGGTGGGGATAAAACAGGTCCTTTTGCCAAGAAATAAACACCCAACTTGTGGAACCTTTCTCAGTGCTGAGCAGCACTCTGAGATGTAGTTAATGAACATGGCCCTTCTAGATATCATTTCCCATGGGGTACTCCAAGCTGTTTTCTATGACTCCAACCCCATTTTGAAAAGAGCTCTCACCTATGCTAAGAAAATTAATTTGGATTAGTCTTTACTTTCCTAAAGGATGCGAACCAAGTCTCACCCTTTGTTTCCTTGGGGGTAGAGTTTGCTGAAAGACCAAAACCACACCTTCATCAAAACCATTCTTCTGTATATAAGAGCTAACTCAAAAACAGAGATCTCTGTCTAAAGTGGTAGAGGCAGAGACCAGAGACAGCCAAGACTGTGGCACAGAGACTATTGATAGAGCAAAAGATCCAGGCTGAGATCTATAAGCAAGCTATAAGGAGGCAAAGGGACTGTGCCAAAGTGGTGGAACTATGAGGCATAGCAACAGGTAGGCTTCCTGGTCCACAGCTGCAGAGGCCAAGGGACCATGCTAAGGGCTGGAGAGAGACTTCATGGCTGCCTGAGGAGAACTGACTGTTGCTGTGAACCAATAACTCCATCCTTAATGTTTCATGTTCTTGGCCTATGGTAACCTAATAATTTCCCTAGTAAATCCCAATATTTGAGTTCTATGAGGACCTTTCAAAGAATTATTGAATCCAGTATGGATGAAGAGTGCCAATGGAGAAACTCTTGGCATCTGAAAAGCATATGTAAGGATACAGGGTATTTAAGCATGTCTGAGCTCTTCCTTATGTGAATAGGAAATCATAACACGTTAGATATGGCCAGCTGCATGTCATTTACTGCAGACCCCATACAGCAACTGCCAGCCAATAGAGAATATTTTTTTTTGATCTCTACTTATTTGAACAATCATTTTGTGAGTGAAAAGTAGTATGACCAAGACTGATAAACAGAGCCTAGACCATATGACCAGGTTTGCTCTGACAATCACACACATATAAGTGCTATCCCAAAGATTCACAGTTCGAACTGAACCAGAGGTGCCTCAGAAGAAAGGCCTGTTCCCTTACAGAAGGGTCACTAAAAAGGGATGATCCTAAAAAGGGATGATTCAGGCTCCAGTATAGCACCAATGACATACACAATCTTCCTCTACTTCTTCAATGCTTCTTCCCCCACCCACTGCCATGATCCTAGTTCCACTTACAAATGAAGCTAGACAAGAGCCAGATACACTGGTACAGATAAGAGCTTTCCTCTATTCTTTAATACTTCCTTCTCCTGCTCTCCACAAATCAGATTAGACCAGAACATGCATACTGCTACAGATAAGAGCCCACAATACAGGGAATCCAGGATAGATAAAGTCCTCAGGACCAACAATGAGAATAAGGATATCAGAAACGTAAGGGGGAAGTGGGGAGAGAAAAGGGGAATTGATCATAAGGATCAATATATAACCCCCTTCCAGGGGAACAAACAACAAAGTGGTTGAAGGGCAACAGAGGATGATGGAAGATATGAAAATAATGATCTATAATTTATCAAAGGTTCATGAGAGACAGTGGGTCAGGGAGGAGGAAAAATGAGGAGCTGATATCAAGGGCTCAAGTAGAAAAGATGCTTTGAAAATGATGATGGCTAGAAAGCAAATGTTTTGAGAATGATGATGGCAACAAATGTACAAGTGTGCTTGACAAAATGGCTGTATGTATGGATTGTGATCAGAGTTGTATGAACCACCCCCCCAAAAAGATGTAAATACTGACACAAAGTATGTATCTATTGTGATTAGAAATGTATGTACCCTCGATAAAATGATTTTTAAAAAAACAAAATGATCATGGCACTAATATGCTAATGTGCTTGACACACTGGATGAATGTATCTATGGTGACAACAGATGTAAGAGTCCCCAATAAAAATATTCAATAAAAAATAGAAAGAAAAGAATGATGGCAGCATATGTACAAATGTGCTTGATATAATTGATATATGGAGCCCGCAATAAAATGATTTTTAAAAAAGTTAATAGAAGAAAGCTCTGGTGATCTGCTTCAGTTAAGGTATAGCATTAAAACATTACAGAGTATGTTATACTCACACATACACTATCAACATAAATTGGGATTATCTCAAGGGCAAATAGAAAACTATAAAGGCCATATGCCTTGACCCTAAAACAAAATAGCAACAACAAAAACCACAACAAAGAACTGGATGATGAATAGTTGTTTATAATCAGTTCTTATGCATAGGTCATGCTACACAGTACAGGTTTTAGCTTCAGAGTTATCATAAAAAAATTAAGGATGAGGCCTCTTACTACTCATTCTCTACCATTCCTTATCTTCTTCAATTTTCCTTAGCTTCAAAATGACTAACATATCTTAGCTACATATAGAGTTATGGGTTTATTTAAAATATTAGATATACACAACAGATATAGCAAAAGTATAAATTATAGTTTTGCTAAGAGCAAAATTTCACTTCATTCGAAGAAGTTTATATTATACGTAAGAATAGGTAGACATAGTTTACTCTTTCAATGTACTATTAGATTTTTGATTGGTAAACATGAGAAGATACTGATACCTAAAGAGATACAGTTGGCATTTGAAAATAGATTGAGTATACATAACTGATTTTATTGTGAGAATATTTGTTTTGTTAGTTGCTATTGAACCAGTCCCTGGCTGATGGTGACCCCATGCATGGAGGGGGAAAAAACTCTCTACTATTTCTGTGAGCAGTTGATCAAACTATAGTGATACTTAGGGTTTTTATTGGCTAGTTTTAATAGTTTAATACTTTCCTTCTTAGTTCATCTTAGTCTAGAAGCTCCAAGATCAGTCGTGTTAAAAACAAATTTCAATAAATCCAACACTCAAACCATTTTTGAGGACTTCCTTTCAAATGATGTCTCTGTTTATGTAACATGTCTTTACAAAACATGCAATTACATAATCTGCTGTAAACTTGAGGCTTAAGAGTGAAGGGTGGGGTTTGATCTGTCATTCAGATCTCATCTTGGTAATCTTTGGAGGTACTAAGAAGATAAATAGCCCTTTGGAGGCAGGACACACATTCAGTCCCTGTGAGACATCTTCATTGACAAACCACATGGATAAAGGCTGATGGCAGCCAGATCCTTGGACCTGGAGAAGCTACATGGAGACCCCTGCCAGCGCTGAGATGCTTACACCATCACTTTCCACCCACTGACCAGTGTTCTTTCTGCATTTGGTGTCAAAACACAGGTTTTGTGAGTCTGAAGAGAACTTTCTTGATTGGTACTGGACATATGGGCTAATATCCGACTTATGGACTTGATCTGGACTGGGTAAAAATACACTTACTCTTTATATAAAGTTCTTATACACATATGAGTGTCTATGAATTTGTTTCTCTAGTCAACCCACACTAACAAAATATCTCTGGAATGATGGTATCAGATATACGTAGCAATTAGACTTCACATGCTCTCAGAAAGATTTCTGACTTGTTCACTTTTCCCACTGCTACATAGGAGACTTGTAGGTATAAATCCTTATCACTGTTTTCTCTTTAATTCCCATCTGGTCTTCACAGTCCTACTGTCTAACCTCAGAATCTCAAGACACTTAAAAAAAGGGGGGGATCTTATTTGTTTGCAACAATATTTGGAAGTTAGCCAGCCATAGTTGTACAAATATTGCCATTATGCATGAAAATACAAAATAAAAAATACACATATTCAAATAAGGAACAAATTAAGGTTTATAGTTAGAGCAGCGAACAAGGGGAGAGGAAATCAATGAATCTCCTAATTGCTCAGTCCTTCCGCCTAAAGTTGTATAGTTACAAGACTCCCACTCCTATAAATACAAATAATTCTCACCACAGATCTCTGGATTGTAGTTCCTTTTCTGGAGGCTATCACTAGAATACAGACAAGGTAGTATTACATATAGTTCTTTATAGCCAGGGACATCTTTTACCATGCTTTCCAGAGTAACCAAGATAATCTATGAGGAATCTCTTATTGAATCTTTAGTTAATGACAACCATTCTTTCTTCAAATCTACAAAACAGGAATAAGGAAAGCCAGACTATGGAGACAGAGAATTCTAAAACAAGAATTCCTACAAAAAGGAAGTGATGCAGTCACTGCCTAGATTGATATGGCATTTTTTTGGTCTGTCTCCACTTATCTTCAAGTTGCTTGCTCATGGGGCCATTTAAAAAATCATCTCTGGTTTGTGGGGCCTGCAGATCCCTAGCTGGAGATGAGATAGCACAAATCCCTCCCCACAGTCCTGGACCTGGATTTTCAGGTCTGGTTGTTTCATTGGTTTTTACAGACTTGGAGTGACCAGACCCAGCTATTCCATATTTGGCTGTTCTAGGTCTGGTTGCTTCAAGCCTGACTATTCTAACCCTGCTTATCCCAAGTTTGACTGAACCCTGCTTATCCCAAGTTTGACTGCTCCAGCTCTGATTGCTCCACATTGTAAAGTGTCCAGAAGGAAGGCATCCTCGGTGATAGAAGCCCAAAGTTCCATGGATTCTGTAGGTGCAGAAAACTTCTCAGTCATACCAAGGCTATTCTCTGACTACTTACTGTTTTTCTACCACCTCTTACATTTTATCCTGTGATTCTGGAATCAGGTTTAAGCTGTTTGTAACTGAGATTCAGGACATCACATGGTTCTTGAATCTCCTAGAGGTTGAGTATTTCCGTTTCTCAAAATGGTCTTTGTGTATGCACATCTGGATTTTGGAGAACATGGTTATGACTTTGTGTTTCTTGCTCTTTCCTTCTCCATGTATTTCCTCTCTCCTCTGGATCAGGCCATTGCATTTTGGGACTGGTGGAACATTGGAAAGAGTCTTAAGAAACAAGTCCATGGAGAAAAGAAGATGAAAGATGGCAGTCTCTGAGTGCCTCAACAGATGACATTGCAAAGATGTCTCATTTTCTTTAGCAACCAAAGTCATAGTTATTACTGAAGAGTCTCTAGAATCAGAAGCTTTGGGATGGCATTGGTGAGAAGATAGAGGCACACTCTTGTTGCTGAGTAGAAGAAAAATATAAGAACACAAATGAACAGCAAATGAACACAAATAAAAAAGTCAAAGGCCTCGATGTTGAAGAAAGCCAACTTAAACATAGCATTTTTTGAGTGAATAATATGAGGCTCTCCTGATATGAATGCATGAAGGAACTGAAGAAAAGTAAAATTGTTTTAATCACAACAAGAGATCAGCCCAATCCAGCAAAAGTATTTTTGAGTCTCTACTGACACTTTATTTTTACCCATAATTCTTTAAGCTTCTCTCCTTATGTGCATGGTGGCCCCATTTTTTAAACTGAGGTTTAAATGCATTTGATCAATTCCAGTAGGAGAGTACACAATAGCATTCTACTCACACTGTTTTTATTAACACTTTTTTCTATAGGTCTTTTTCTTATCAGTACCATCACCATGTGGTTATTGCTAATTGCTTTGGAGTCAGTGCTGACTCAATGACCCATGTACCTATAGAAACACCACCTCGTCCTGTGCAAAATTGCCATTTGTGTTGCTGAATTTTAACAATGAAGACATCATTAGTTTTCAAAATTGTATCATTGTTCTCCAGCTTTGTTTCTATCACCAAGATCATGTCTTCCAACTACTGTCCCTCCCTTTTTGTTTCCAAATTTTGTGATCCATTCACCAATAAAAATTGCTAGTGCATCCTGATTGCATGTGTGATCAGATGAAGATGGTAATATTCTCCAATATCTTTATCATTAACTTTAGTGGTTGGTACATACATTTGAGTGATTGTTGTGTACGTGACCTGATAGTTATGTTTTCTTTTGTGTGTGCGCCAACATGGCACCTATAAGAAGCTATCAGTGAAGTTACCAGTGGAAGTTAGCCTGTTAATCAGGTTGCAGTTTGATGACCTCCATGGGAGGTGCCATTGATATACATGGCTTTCTGGAGGCCAGCTTCTCTCTCTCTCTCTCTCTCTCTCCATGGTAGTTAGATCTTCATGCTGTCCACTCTAGTTGCCCTGTCTCATCAGTGTGCTCTGCCATACTTGGCTGAGCCAACCAACGGACAGCAGTGGACTGCATTGGAA
>PVJH01041606.1:0-14850 GCA_004026705.1 Nesogale talazaci | reverse complement strand
TTGTTAAAACCTCTGTAGTCGCTATTGGCTGGGGCAAATGTCATGTTGGAAATGAAAGGCGCTATTTGGTGAGGGCAGATGACACGTTGACCAATCACAGCTGAAGGGTGTGGCTCTCCATTGTTCAAGGGCGGGACTTGTGCATAAAGCTCTTGAGCCATAACTTGACTCCTCAGAGGCGCAGCCATGGCTGAAGGCACCAGCTCCGGTGATCTGAGAGATCCAAGAGCACAACTCAGAACGATCTGAAAGCAAAAGTTCAGAGATCTGAAAGAAGAAGTCACCAAGATGAGACTGAAAGAACCAACCCTTGTCAGTCTATTCCGCAAAGGAGTAAGGAGGTACCATGACTAGATTCCCGACTCTCTCCTTTGCCATGCCACTCCGTCTTCACCCGGACTCTCTCTGTTCATTTCCCGGCTCTCTCTGTCTCTCTGTCTCTCTCCGTCTTTCTTGTCTCTCTGTCTCTGTCTCACTCCTCTCTTCCTTCGAGCACCCCTTCTCAAGAAATGACCTTTCACATCCACTAAAACCTCTTTTCTCTAAATTGATGACCTTCGGGACCACTCTGTTTCCCACACAGGTGATGAAGTTAGTGAGGGAGGTGAGGAAAATACTTCAGGAGACCGCCAAAACAAACAGCACGGACGCTGATGTGGAACTGCAAAGAAGAAGAGACACATACTGGTCTTTGGATAATGGAGACAGGCACGGAATTGAGGCCAGGTTGTGGAAGAGGGCAAGGAGGAAGAGGGCGAGCCGGAAGAGGACTCATCCAAATCAGATAGTGACGAGTGCGACGACTAGTCCCAGAAGAAATCCTATGAGAGCAGCGTTGAACACCGGAGAATGGCCCCTTTTGTACGGAGAACATCTGACACCTATAAGGCATACACAGGGAGATGCTTTGGAAAATAAAACGACAATGAGCTTGTGTGTGTGTTTGTGTGTTTTCTGATTCTTTGGAGAGAGGGGAGGAAATATGGGGTCTGAGGAGAGGAGAGATTGTGTGCTTCAGGGTTCGCTCACCTTCAATGATGAGCAATAGACACTTGGCATAGTCTTCAACAGCCCTCAGCCCATCAGAGGAGATCAGAGACGTCGGTCCCCATTTAAGGACCCAGCAGCCCATACTGGTTGAATTTCTGGGAGAAGCATTTGCCAAACTCATGGTAAGTCCTGAGGATGACATCAAATAATGGGGAGATCATATGATGCCATTCAGGAAACCTGCAAAAACCCCCTGTTACCAGACTACTCCAATTCTCCTCCTCCTGTTCTGCATGAGACCCAGGTGAAGTTCGCCTGTGTTGGCCGCACTCTCAGAAGTTCCACTGTGTCCGGCTTGACGGACCTGGTTCTTGAGTCTTCACCTTGAAGGCAGGGCCAGGGTCCCTCCCTCTATCCATGAGATGCTGCCAGTCACAAAGCTGATGCCCACAGATGGATGTCTGATCTTTGGCCTGGGCCCACTCAACCACATCTTAAGCACTGAATACATGAAACAACACATATTCTGAGAAGGACAAGTGCTACAGGCCCATGGACACCCATCCCATCCACTGGTGGATTGACAGACTCAGAGAGCCATTAGGGCCTGCACAGAGGTTCCAAATTCCAGACAACACACTTGTAGCTCAGTCTTCACCAGCTCCAGGGTGCTGACCACAGTCACTGTGTCTATTCTTGCCAGAGGATGAGTCACCGTGCCAGCATGGATGTGAGTTCAAGGCTCAGCTACACAGAGCGATCCCCAGTTGCTCATAGGTTGTGAGGTCATGGCAACTTGTTGGCACACTCATACCCAGGCTGGCTAAGAGGTCACTCTTTAGGGTACGGGCACACTTGAGCCACATAATGTTCATTAGGGATCCTTGGTGCTCGTGGAAAATAGGGTGGGATCCTGATAAAAGGGAGCCCAGTGCACACCTTGGGGGATCCGGACAGAGCCTCCAGTACACCATTGTGGTACCAGAACCAAGGGGGCAATTCAGTGCAAGAGATGCTCCAGAGTCTAGTTCAGTGGGTCTCACCTTGTGGATCATCATTCCTTTGTGTGTACCACAACCTTTCTTAGGTGTCGCCCACTTCATAACAGTAGCAAAGTGAGTGTAATGAATTAGGTATGATAATGATTTTATGCTTGGGGGAGTCACCACACCATCAGGAACCATACAAAAGTCCATGGCATTGGGAAGACTGAGAACCATAGGTCTACAGGGGGAATTTTGTTAGGTGAACACCCAAGGACGCCATAACTGCACACACACACCTTCACCTTGTCAGAAAGGTGACCACTGTTCCTGTGTTGGAGGCCACCATTTGTTGGTGAGGGTTAATGTCTCCCTGGTCCTGCTCAGTAATACTGTTGTCACCACCCTGATTCTAGCCTAGTGCTCCCACTGTTCTTTGCCTCAAACCTGTATGCTAATAGGGGCTCCAACGCTGACCAGTGTATGGTTTGAGAGCCGTGGTGTTCTATTGTCTATTTATGTGAGACACTTTTGCAAATCAAACTCACTGCTATTGATGTGTTCCAACTCCTAACAGCGGACCCAGGACATAGAAGAGCTGACCTTGTGATGGGAACTATTTGCAAGTGTAGAAAGCCTGATCTTTTGCTCTACAGAGATAGATCTTCGCAGAATAAAATATTAAAATATTATATGATGCCAGAGGTTCAGTGAACCCTCTGGTTCAAAAACTATGAAGGTCATGAGATTTTGAAATTTTGTTCTGTATTTTCACACTGTTTATCAGAATGTTCAGTAAAGGTATTGAACAGGCAAGGCCTAGCCAAAAACATTGGTCTCCAGGCTATGAGGGAAGTTTTTCAGAGGGCAATAGGCACACATTTCAGCTGCATGCTTCTTTAGCATCTTTTTTATGACACCATTAGTGTTTGAGAACTTTATATACATTCTCCATATAAAACCTTTTTTGTAAAGGTTATTAGAGATCATTTTATTTCTTATTTAGCCAGTCATCTTACAATATATCCTTTCCCATACAATTCAGCTCTTTGAGGCCCTCGAGTGTGTTCTACAGCCAACAATGCTATCAGGGACCCCTTGCCACCTTCTCCTACCTCCCTCTTCCTTATCCTCGCAGTATCATTACTCATTTTACTGTTTCTGGTGGGTTATCTATATTGACTTTCATTCACTGAACAATCTTGGTTATGCAAATAAACACATGCAGATCTAGTAAAATTAATGAGGTAAAATATAGATCATAATAGCACCTGGAGAAAATAGAAAAGAATGAGAGGATAGTGAAATGTCTCATCAGTGTTATATCACACCCTGCATATATCACCTCTTCTATGTGACCCTTCTGTCAGGGACTGGCCACTTAACTTACTGGTCACTTTTGGGTCCTGTGTTATTCTAGATAGACTAGAAAAACAAATTCATAGATATTCATATGTGCATAAGAAACAGCTTTATATAGCAGAGCTATTAGATATTGAGAAAACATGCCAGTCCAGTCCAGGTCAAGTATAGAAGTCAGATATTAGTCTATGTCACTCATACCAATCTGTAAAATTCCCATCGAACTCATGAAACATATGCAATGATGCTAAATCCAGAAGGGCAAAGGCCAGTGGTTTGGAAATCTTGTGGATTCAGGGTCTTTGTACACATCTCTGAGCATGCAGGCATTTTCCTGAGGGCATATCTGATTCCAGAGGTGTGGATCCATGAGCCTCCCCTCATATATCATATCCACATAGATACTTCACAGGGACTGAGCAGAGACAGTGCCTCCCACCTCCATGAAAGTATAGCAACATTTCCAAACTCCTCAGGAGAAGGCCATGTCCCACACAGAGGTCAAAATGAGGAGATTTGTAAAAGAGCACCTTGACCCCTGAACCAGTAGAGATCTTGAGCTTTAGACAATCCAAAGAAATGTCACCCAGTGCTATGAATATACACATCACATGAAAGTAAAATTTTGCTGATGATATTCAACAGTGGTCATGGCAATCCATAGAAAGGG
Source organism: Nesogale talazaci (assembly GCA_004026705.1). Lineage (NCBI taxonomy): Eukaryota > Metazoa > Chordata > Mammalia > Afrosoricida > Tenrecidae > Nesogale > Nesogale talazaci. The sequence goes on along the minus strand of PVJH01041606.1, from coordinate 10,845 downwards.
AGTGCTCATCGGTGCATTCAGGAGACAGAATCAGACTTGGATAAAGAATATAATTGCTGATGTCAGACATTTTGTGTCACAGTGGAGAACATCAAAAAGATATGAGTCAGTCTGGGTAGACTAAAGGAACAACTTCAAAACCACGTATATGGATATAAGGAATGGGTTTATATTCAAGGGGAACAGGACATTGAGAAAACATCCCAGCCCAGTCTAGCTCAAAGTCACAAGTCATATATTAACCCATATGCCTGAAATCGGTCCATAAAGTCTCCTTCTGACTTACAAAGTCACAGGTCAGTGGCTACAGAGTCCCGGCACCATCAGGGGTCTCCCTATGTCTCCTCGCTTCCAGGGCTCAGGGTCCATCAACAGCATCCCGTGGTGGCAGAAGCAACATATCGCTGGAAGAGGCCTCCATGTGGCTGTCCCAGACTCAGAGATCTGGCTCCATCAGGGCAAAGCTGTGTGGTCTCTCCACTGGCTACTCCAGCCTCCCAGACGCCACCATTCTGTGTTGCCTGTGGTTAATCATCTCTGAAAATAACTCCCAACAACTGGGGAAGATAGCTTTTCATCTTCACGAGGGAAATATCGTGACATTTCCCAGGAGTCTCAGGTGGAAGTCATGCCCAAACAGAGGCCTCATTGGCTACTCAATGGCTATCTCCAGATTAACAGGCCAGACTCCACCCCTACATTTCAATCATAAAATTAACATAAACACATGACTGCCACAAGATATTTGCTTTTCTTTCATGGACTATGCTGAGGCATTGGAATATGTATATCATAACCGACTATGGCCAGCCTTGACGAGTCTGAGCTCTCTATTGCCCATCACTGAGCTCATGCGGACCTTGTCTATGGTGTGGGGGCAGCTGCTGTGCAAACAGAATAAGAACCACTACATGCGTTACAATCAGGAAAGGCGTGTGTCAGGATTGTATCTCTCACCACACTTACTCATTGTGTGTGCAGAGCCAAACACGAGAGAAACTGGGTTCCTTGAAGGAGGAGGAGAAATTAGGATTGCAGGGAAACTTACTAGCATCCTGAGACATGTCTGTGGCACAAACTTGTTTGCTGAACTTGGGGAGGACTTGAAGCCAATGCAGGTGCACATGGTAAAGACAACATTGGAGACAGGAGTCAGGTCTACTTTTATGACAATGGGACTTCTCTTGCTTTCACAGTTGATTCTTCTGTCAAATGGGATGCATGTGAATGTAATGGTACCCCAGAAGTGCTTTGGTGCAGTGGCTGATCTCTGCAAATATCTCATCTCATCAAAAAAAATGGCAGCCTTCAGTATGGATTATAAAGGGATTTCAATAATGCTTGAACTCATCCCCTCTTTAAATAGAGTAACACTTACTCATCTGTGTGTCTTAGTGTGTGTTATTTAATCTTACTCATCTCTGTGTGTTCGTCCGGGTAGACTAGAGGAGCACATTACAAAGATACGCATATGGATATAAGGAAAGGGTTTATATACAAAAGAAATGGAACACTGAGAAAGCATCCCAACACAGTTCGGTTCAAAGTCACAAGTCCGATATTAGCCCATACGCCCGATACCAGTCTATAATGTCTCCTTCGGACTCACGCCTTCACAGGTCAGTGGGTGCAGAATCTCGGCGCTTGCAGGGGTCTCCACATGGCTCCTCACATCCAGAGCTTAGGGTTCATCAACAGCATCCAGTGATGGCAGAAGAAACTCATCGCTGGCAGGGGTCCCCATGTGGCCTCTCCAGCTTCAGAGCTCTGGCTCCATCAGGGCAAAACCGTGGGCTTCATCAGGTTCTTCTCCGGTTCCTCAGACACTGCCATCTTGTCTTCTCCATGATTTATTGTCTCTGAGAACTAACTCCCAACAACTGGGGAAGATAGCATCTCACCTTGAAGAGGGACATATCATGAAATTTCCCAGAAGTCACAGGAGAAAATCATGCCCACACGGAGGACTCATTGGCTACTTAATGGCTATCTCCAGATTAACAGACTAGACTCCACCACTACATTTCAAATATAAAATTAACATAAGCACATGACTGCCATAATGCGGCATAGCACTGAGCACAGAACTCTATGTCCTTCTCTATTCACATAAGGGAAAGTGTTTTGGAGCACTTGCGTGTCATGGACAGGCATCTCCTTCACCTAGAATTCATGTACCAATTGGGTGTTAAGGAAAGGAGCCCTGGGTCAAAGTGGTTGTACATCAGGGTGCCACCCAATGTGCCTGCAAATGGAACCCACTGACTGCTCAGGAGGAGGCAGACAGAGCTTTCATCTCTGGTTTCACAGTTAGAGTTTGGGCAAATCCCAAGGGTAGGACTTCCTCATCCTATAGTCTTGCTGTGCCCAGTGGATTATGGAAGTCTTGTCATTCTGGATAACTGAGAGAGTTGGACTCTGGGGGAAATGCAGCAGGGTGGAAAAGCGAATTGTCTTCCAGGAAGACGGAGCAATTTTGTGAGAGGAGAAGGTAATGATTAAAAAGCCTGGTCTTTCTCTCTACAGAGATAGATCTTCACAGAGTAAAATATTAAAATATTATGTCATAGTAGAGGTTCAGTCAGCCCTCATGGTTCAAAAACAATGAAAGTCATGAGATTTTGAAATTTTGCTCTGTGTTTCCACACTTTTTATCAGAATGTTCAGTAAAGGTAAGCAAAGGCTGGCAAAAAGCATGGGTCTCCAGGATAAGAAGGCAGTTGTTCAGAAGGCAATAGCCACACATTTAGACTGTGTGCTTCTTTAGCATCTTTTTTATGACAATACTAGCTTTTGAGAGATTTATGTATATTCTTTATATGAATACTTTGTTAGATAGGTGGTTTGTGATTATTTCATTCCCTATTTAGCCAGTCATCTTACAATATATCCTTTCCCATATAATTCACCTGTTTGAGTCCCTTGAGTGTGTTATACAACCTACAATGCTATCAGCTCCATTTGTCCCCTTCTCCAACCTCCCTCTTCCTTACCCTTGCAGTATCATTACTCGTTTTACTGTTTCTGGAGAGTTATCTATATTGACTTTCACTCACTGAACACTCTTGATTGCATAAATAAGTAAATGCATATCTTGCAAGATTAGTGTGGTAAAACAAAGACCATAATAGCAAATGGAGGAAATAGTAAAGAATGAGAGTTTATTGAAGTGTCACATCAGTGCTATATCGCACCTAGCATATATCACCTCTTCCATGTGACCATTCTGTCAGGGACAGGCCACTTAACTTAGAGGTAAGTTTTGGGTCCAGTGTTTTCCTAGATAGAATAGAACAAACTTCATAGACAGTCATATGTGTATAAGAAACAGCTTATATATCAGAGCTATTGGATATTGAGAAAACATGCCAGTCCAGTCCAGATCAAGGCTAGAAATCTGATATTAGCCTATATGGCTCATACCAATCTGTACAATTCCCTTCAAACTCACGAAACACATGCAATGATGCAAAATGCAGAAGAGCAAAGGCCAGCAGTTTGGATGTTTTCTGGATCCAGGGGCCTTGTAGACATAGCTGAGCATGCCTTGTAGACATAGCTGAGCATGTTACATATCTCACTCCAGAGGAGTGGATGCATCAGCCTCCCCTCATATATCATATCCACAAAGATACTGCACAGGGACTGAGCAGAGAGAGTGTCTCCCACCTTCAATGAGGAATAACAGAGTTTCCAAACTGCTCAGGAGAAGGCCATGCCCCACACAGAGGTCAAAATCAGGACATTTGAAATAGAGTAACTTGACCCATGAACCAGCAGAGATACTGAGTTTTACCCAATCCAAAGAAATGTTAACCAGTACAATTAATATATACATTACATGAAAGTAAAATTTTACTGATGATCATTCAATAATGATTATGACAGTCCATATAAAGTGAGTTGTCCTGGGTTCATCCAGGAGACGGAATCAGATGTGGAAAAAGGGATGTCACTGCTGATGTCTGGCAGACCTTATGTCAAATTTGAGAATATAAAAATATTTACTTTTCTTTCATGGGCTATGCTGAGTAATGCTATCAACCACCCATTATTGAGCTCATGCGGACCTTGTCTATGGTTGGGGCCAGCTGCTGTGCAAACAAAGCAAGAACCACTACATGGGTTATAACCAGGAAAGGGGTGTGCCAGGGTTGTATCTCTCACCATACTTACTCATTCTGTGTGCAGAGCCAATCATGGAGAAGCTGGTTTCCTTAGTTGAGGATGAGGAATTAAGATTGGAGGGAGGCTTTCTAACAACCTGAGTTATGTATATGACACAAGATTGTTTGCTGAAATTGGAGAGGACTTGAAGTCAATGCTGGTGCACATGGTAAGGACATCTTTGGAGATTGGAGTCAGGCTTATTTTTTATGGCTGTGGGCCTTCTCTTGCTTTCCAGTTGACTCTTCTGTCAAATGGGATGCATGTGAATGTAAATATACCCCAGAGAGCTTCGGTGCAGTGACTGACGTCTGCAATGTATCTCATCTCATCAAGAAATTACAGCCTTCAGTATGGATTATAGAGGGATGTAAATGATGCTAGAGTCCACCCCTTCTTTAAAAAGAGCAACACTTACTCCTCTCTGTGTCTCAGAGCACCAAACTCTATGTCCTTCTCTCTTCACATAAGGGAAAGTGTTTTGGAGCACTACCAGGTCATGGACAGGCATCTCCTTCACCTAGAATTCATGTAGCCAATTGGGTGTTGAGGAAAGGAGCCCTGGTTCAATGTGGTTGTGCATCGGGCTGCCACCCGATGGGTCAGCAAATGGAACCCACTGACTGCTCAGGAGGAGACAGACAGAGCTTTCGACTCTGGTTTCACAGTTAGAGTTTGGGCAAATCCAAAGGGTAGGACTTCCTCATCCTATAGTCTTGTAGTGCCCAGTGGCATTGACTTGTTGGCTGGTTGGTTGTGTTAATGAGCATCTTAAATTTTGCCAATCTTTGCAAACACAACTGGTCAGTGTTTCCGGCATTGTGCACTTGGGGGGGGGTCCATTTCTCTATAGAAAACTTACCTTTGGCTTTAATACAAGAAAAGCCACAAGGGTGAATCAATCTCCTTTTGAGAACTCGTGTCTGACGTGGGTCTTAACTTGTCTCCTACCCTGGTTGTCTGGGGTTCGAGGCAGCTTAAAGGTAGGGATTCCTCACTGAGGCCTGATGGGCAGGTGACAATCCCAGTTCTGGCCAGGAATCGGGGCCCCTGACATGTTTCACATCCCGGCATCAATCTTTCACAGCATTAAGACCACAGTCTAAAGGATGTCACACAGTGCTGTGTCACAAGACCACTGTGCCCGAAGATGTTCCGCTCCCCATCACTCCCAAAAGAGGGAACTCATCCTTAAAGTGTCTGATGTGGTAGAGGATAAAGGGGAGGGCAAAGGAATCATCCTCACACCCAATCACGAGTGCAATAAATGAAAATTGCTTGAAAACTGAAAGTACAGGATCAACAAAATGCTTCACCTTTCACCTCTCAGTTTGTCATGCAGCAATGACTTGGGTGGTCTTGTGACACAAGCAGCAATGACACAGCTATTTCAAATGATATCAGCTTCATCCAATGGGGTCAGGCTTCAGAAGAGCTAGCACACTAAGACAGACACTAATGATGAATGTTGTGGTAAAAAGAAAGTGAAGACCTTATGAAAAGCAGGAGAACACTATAGGTTATATTGTCAGTCGATGGACTCCTGTGTTGGAAGGCATCCAAAATATACCTGGGCAATAGCTTTCTCCTCAAACTGGTCAACTTTCATGACGTTGATGGAGGAATTGAGCACAATGATGTCTAAGTCCCTTCAAATCCTACGGGGAGCGCTCATGAAAACAATAGAAAAATTGAACACCTGCACTGAAGCGAATCACCGAAGAGAAACACCCAGATAACAGAGGCAAGCAACACTGTCATATCCCTGAGAAATGTCCTGGAAAAACGGGAAACGCAAACAGTGAAGTCAAAGACAATCACTCTGCAATTTGACAGAGAAACCATCAATTAAAAAGGTAAAGAATCTGAAGAAACTCTGACAACTATGTGGAACACTATCAAGAGAATCCAGTGATGCCTTATTAAGATCCTAGCGCCTGAAGAAATGCTAAAAACTAGTAAGAGAATGTGGAAACCGAAATCACAGAAAAAATTCCCTAAAATCATAGATTAAGAAAAAATAATCGTTCCAGGAGCTGAGAAACCTTCAAATACAATAGCCCTCACTTCAGAAGAATGACATTGAGATGTTTCATAACCAAAATCTCCAAATTCAAAAAAAAGAGAGATATGTGAGAGGGCAGGTAGGAAAAATGCAGAGTCACCTTCGCAGACAAACAGGTACACTTCCATTTGGATTTGTCAGCAGACCAGATATGGGAAAGAAGACAATGGAGGGACATGAAGCAGACTTTGAAGGAAAAGAGCTGCCACTCAAGAATTTACATCCAGGCTTGTCAGAAGATGGTTTCAAGATAGGCAGCTCAAGCCTGGTGCTCGTCCAGATCCATGAGTAGAGGAGATTTGAGCCCAATTAGGGGTATCAAAACAGTCTGTTGACTCCCAAGAAAGTTCAGAGTGCTTCTCTGAATCAGAATCTGGCAAAATCCTTATTTTTATCATTAATTAAGGGCCCTGAATGCTAAACTAAGGAATTTAAAACTTTGAAGATAAATTCACCTATGAACTGCATTTCATTACAATTTGGTGGCTCGCATATAACTGAGATGTTGGAGGCTATACTGTTGTGTAAGGTACGAAGGGAATATTTCCTTCGCTTGGCCTGAATGGAGTACTTTGTTAATGTGGCCCTCATATGCATGGATCAGGAGAGAAGTCGGGATCCCACTGATCTTTTCATAATCTAAGCAAAGACAACTGTTGTTTGAATCCACATGAAAGCAGAGGGACAGAAAGGTTGAGAAAGAAAAGATGGCAGAGGGAGTGTCATCAGATTTCATAAATGATGAGGAATGCAAAGAGAATCAGAGGGAAAGTGTAAAATGCCATGCAGGCCTCTGACTAGGAGAACCACTCGGTGGACAATGGAACCAGCCAAAATATTTGCTACCAGAGGTGAGTGGGACAAAGGCCAGTTCTTCCTTGACCAATCATGTAACTAACCAGAAAGGAAGAGCGAGGGAAATCTGCATACATGGTGCGATTCATAGGAAAGTTTGAGTAAACCAAAAGGTAATGTGAGTGTTTATAGCCCATAGTATGTTTTGTGCAAGAAAGAGAGGTTGAATTGGACTATGGGTGACTATTTGGATATATAAATTAACTGCAGAGGGAGAAAGGTTAAAGCTTAGTGCCAAGAGGGGGGCAAAATTTGGACTCTTCCCCTCTGTACCTTTTTTTTTGGGGGGGTATGACATCACTACCCACTGATGTGAGAGGGAGACCCAGCCTTGCTTCCGGAGAACTATTGCTGGATTTTAACTGCCACACCTGTGGGCCGCAGTCACGCACTCAACCACTACGCCACCGGGGCTCAACTCACCCCTCCATACCTTTCAATGTTGAAAATATGTCATTGTTTTATATATTGCAATCTAACCAAACAGAAAAATGAAACCAATCTCTAAGAAGGAGACAAACAAACAGAAGGAAATACCAATCAATGTATCAACCAGGTAACAAACCTAACCCTACAGAAAAGGAAATGTCTCCAGGTGACTTTAAAACATAGCACTTTGGCTACCTCTCTAGCAGAACTTAATCTAACTGCAAAAGGTAGAGGGAATTTGAAATCGAATTGAGAATTTTCCCCATTGTTGGAGTTCTAACTCAAAATGCCACTATACCCATATTAAACTGGCACACACATTTTCAGTGATGAGAATTTCTCATCTCCTTAAATATGAATTGGAAATATCAGTTCGAACTCATAATTTTTCCTTCTTGAAAATAAATGCCTGTTTCAAAAATCTTGAACTACAAAATACACCCATGACAAATTAATGAAAATGAGCACCACCAGAGAGACTGGACTTCTTTGAAGAGATGGTTTATGGTGAGTGTGAGTTTGAAATTTTAGGAGATGAGCCTAAAACATCTGATGAAATGAGAAATTAAGGCAGTTATCATGGCAAATCTGTTTCTGAAAAGAGAACACTCCTGAGAAGCAAAGATGGTGAGATGACCTCACACACTGTTATTATGAGGAGAGATGAGTACCTAGAGAAGTGAGTCACGAGGTGAGGAGACTCACACAGATATAGTGATTGACATGGTGTTTCCAAATATGGGCTGAAGCCTAATGACTGTGAAGATGGTGCGGGAATGGGTATTATTTTGTTCTCTTGTATATGTACGATTGGAGTAAACAATACCTGCCAACACCGCCACAATGTTTAATTCAACAAACGTGATAAAATGTGTCAATATCACCAGGGATTAACTGAAAGGTTAGGGGTGAGTGTCCAACTAGTTGTCTCAGGAGAAAGACTTGGCATGGGATTGCCAAATACAAAGCCCCATGGAGTACAGCTGTACTCTGACACAGGGCCCTCATAAGTCAGAGGGCACACACTGGCACCTACTAACAGTAACTGGATCCTTATTGGGTCTTACACCAAGTCTGGTAAACCCAACCACCCCCATTGGAGGCAAATTTTAAGATTCAAATCTTCATTTCACAGAGATCACAGAGTTACTGGGGGTCAGAACTGGGATTTGAACTCAGGCTGCCTGCCCCTCAGGCACAGGATATTGCCCACTCAATTCTTCTGAGTGAGGGTCCTGGCCTGAAGTGCACACAGATTGTCCTCCACATGAGCCCCACATGCAGGTGTCAGAGACCCACAGCTGATGGCTCTGCAAGGAAATGGAAAGCACAGCAAAAATCGGTGAACCTGTCCCAACGTGCTTTGTGTTGTTTCAGAGAGACAGGGAGGGGGTAGGAAAAGGCAGTGTTGCAAGTCAGCTTCAGGTCTCCCCTGCAGCATTAGGGTCTGCTAATGCACACTCCAGAATAACAGAGGTGCAAGCCAGGCAGTCCCTAGGACAAGCTCCACCGGCCAGCTTGCAGAGGCTCTTCACTTTATTTCTGGATTCATATGTCTGTAGCTTTTTGTTCCTTTGTTTTAGGGAAAACTCCCTCCAACAAAATCTGCTCTGGATCAAGATGGTTTCCCCCACAAGATGATGCATTTTCTCGACTTCATGTTATGTACATTTCCCCGATGCCCTCAGTCTTTAAGGAGTCCTCACAAAGAACCTCAGCTATCCACAGACCACTGTGAAAACATCACACTTTCTGCTGGCATACGGAAGCCAATCGCCTGGTCCCAATGTTGGACCCTTCTCACCACAGTAAGCCCAGATTTTCTAAAGCTATGATAGCAGGGGAGCCGAGCTTTGGAGGAGCTTGCTATGATTACGGGTTATCACCCAAGTGATGACCATTGAGACTTCATACACAACAGAAGGAGGCATAGCCCAGTCCTGTGTCGTCCTCACAATGGATAGTCCCCGTGTTTACATATGTTGCTGTAGCTACTCGATCAATTCTCAGGTCCTCCTTTGGGGACCTTACTCTTCTTAGCTGCCCCTCTACCTTATCAAATATGATATCCTTCTCCAGGGACTGGTCTCTCATGGCAACATGTCCAAAATGTGTAAGCTGAAGTCTTGACATCTTTGTCTCTCAGAAACCCTCTGCATGTACTTTTCTCAAGAAAGATTGGGCCCTCCTTGGAGCAGTAGATCCTTTGTAATTTTTGCAAGTTTTATCCCTTGGGATTGCATATTTTCTGATGCGTTTTGAAATTGGAGTGCTTTTTCCTTTCGATGTTCCATTTGAATTCCTAACTCATGGATGCACAGTAAGTTTTTGTATGTTGTCTGTGTATTCTCCGTCTTTGCAAAATTCCGTGATTAGTTTTAGACCCTCTTCTACACCACTGGATATCTCAACAAGATTGTAAAGTAATGTTTGAATCAAGATAATTTTACTTCCTCTTTCAAATACAGATATCATTTGCTTCTAGTTGTGTGTTTGATTTCAATGATTGCACTGGACAGAGGGACCTTTGGATGAATTCTCTCAGTGGTGGCTGTTGTTTTCATGCAGACACTAAATATAACGTCTGCCCCACCCTGGTCAAACCCTCCCCAGAGTACTACATCTACATTATTTTCATCAGATTAGAAATGCTACTGAGATGCTCAATGCATGAAGACTATCCACCGGAATATGGAAGACTTTTCATTCTGGATCACTGAAAGATTTGGGCACGAGGGGAAAAACAGTAGGGGGGAACAGTGAATTTTCCTCCAGGAAGACGAACCAATTTTGTCAGAGGAGACGGTAATGGTTCAAATATTCACAGCACTGCAAATATGGCCATAAGCCCTTGGAAACATTTGAGATATATACAAGTCAATAATTTTCCTTAGGAAGGAATATTTCGTAGCATTTCAGAGATAGGCCAAACACTAGACTACAGTGGATTCCAGAAAAAGAACGAATCATTGAATAGGGGTGTCTGTGGGTCCCAGATATAGGAAAAACCCAATCCCTGCCATGAACTGTAGTCGAATTGAAACAGGAAGACTAGGAAGGGTCGCAAATCACTTGGGGAAACCTTTGGGAGGGCTGTTCCGGAAGGATCTTTTTTCTGTAACTGGAATGTTTTTGCCTTCTAGCATCTTTCTCCTCTTACACAGGCGTCAGGAGAAAACTTTCTGTTGTCAAACCTCTGTGCCCGCCATTGACTGGGGGAAATAGCAGGTTGAAAATGAAAGGGGCTATTGGGTGAGCGAAAACATCATGTTGACCAATCACAGCTGAAGGGCGTGACTCTCCATTGTTCAAGGGTGGGGCTTGTGCTT
>PVJH01041605.1:0-14852 GCA_004026705.1 Nesogale talazaci | reverse complement strand
TTTTTCAAGTAATATCCTCCCGGGAACTCCGCCTGTCTTAGGTTGTCAGGATGCACACTCAGTCCTTACCCGTCATCGGTCAATGGCCTTCTAATGTCACCATGGCCTGTCTTAGGTTGGTAAAGAGTGCTCCTGATCTTACCCGTCATTGGCTGTCAAGTTCAGCTCACGGAGGCAGAGGGTCTTATCACATACTCGTTGTGTGTGCCACTCTGTTCGAGATCGCTCATCTCCAAGCGACAATAATGAACTTGCAGGGGCCTTGCTTGAATGGTCTCAATCTGTTACTTAATAAATGCCATGAGGTTGTTGTCTTCCTTTCAAAAAACGGTAGCATGATTTTTACTGAGAGAGAGAGAGAGAGAGAGAAAGTTGTACCCCAAAGTGATTGAAGTTCTCAACCTACAAACCCAGGCTCAAGATCAATAAATAAATGAAGAAATTATATAAGCTTTACCCACTGGAGTCAAATCCCCCAGCTTTGCTTCTCTGCAGTTTTCTCAGAGATGAGTTCAGCAATACATACTCCCCCTTTGAAACCCATGGTCTCACCTCCCAAAGTTCTAGAGTTCCTAAATATCAATACATTCAATAAAATCCAATTCTAATCTCATCAATATCACTGGGGAGAGACATAACACCCAAGGCCATCCTATCATACCCTACTCCTAGAACACTAGGACAGGCCCAAGCAGCTCCTTCTAATTTCTAACACTGAAAATGAGAGCAGTCTCATTTTCCTTCTGACCTGATGGTGGGCAGCCCAACATTTAACCTACTACACTCCAAGGCTGCTGAATCATATATAAGCCCCAACAATAGTGACAGGTAGTTGGTGATCATAACCCATGATAAGGAGTAATTTTGTGGCTCCTATCATTTCTATTCATTGGGCTCACACTTGGGCTGGTACTACCCAAAGCATTGTGAGCACAAATTCACAAGTTACTTCTCATTTGAAGTTGTATCTACAGGGCAAAGTGAGGTTCATGTTTACGTAAGCTTGGGTCTCTGTATGATCATGGATGAGTGCCACCAAAGACTTGGCTACAACATGAGAGTGTCCCACATGGAGGACCCTGATCCAGACTCAGGGAGAGATTACCTGAGTAGGTACTTGTGAAGCAAAATGGCGTTTTTGCAAAGTACCACGATGATTCCTAGAAACTCCATGCCCAACAAAATGAAACATTCACAATAGCTAAGCTTTAGCCCATTGTAGTAGCCACTGTGAAATTCAACTCCATGGTGGCCTTCCTCTTGTTCACTAACCTGAGGCTTTACCAAGTCCTTTCCCAGGAATTTGTCTCTCCTGATAGCGTGTCTGAAGTATGTAATACTGTAGAGACATTGCACATCATGTTTATAAGGGGAGATAGAGAAAACATTTGAAAGATGTGTTGTTTATGTACACATGTAAATATGTATTAGAAGTTATATTGTCAATACATATAAAAACTATCCTTTGTTCAGAACAAACCATTGGGCCGACTGTGACTCATGGCAGCCTCCTGTGTAACTGAGTGAATCTGTACCCCAGGGATTCCATGGCTCATTTTTTCAGCAGTAGATCACAAGACTTTATTCCAAAGGACACCTCAGTAGATCCCAACCTCTACACTTCTCATTCACAATGGGGCATACAACCCATTTATATCACAAATACCTTACTCAGAATTACCCCAATCCAAACTCTTTGCCATTGAGTCCATTCCAACTTATGACAACCCTGTGGGACTGAGTAGAATTGTTTCCAAAGAATTTCCAAAGCTGCCAGGTATTCAGAAGTAGACTGACATTTTTCTCCTGCATATTGGCTGGTGGGTTTTACCCCTGACTTTATAATTAGTGGTCCAGTGCTTATCAACTGTGCAACCATGACTCCTCTGCTAAGTATGAGGCTGAGTTAGATATGTGGATTAATTTAGAACCCCTTTCATGTTGGTGGGTGTATTGGTGACAGCTATGAAGATGACTCACAGTGGAATACTACACAGTGATGAAAAGCAATGGTGAATCTGAGATTGTGAAGTAGGTGAGGATTGACAGGGCTTTTTTGCCCTCAACAATTCATCAAGCTTCCAATTTTCTTGTCATTTTCATCATTTCTCCCCATCTCCCTTTTGATTATTGTTATCATCTCCACCCTAAGGACACTGTCTACCTTCCACTTCACAGTCTTATCAACCTCTTTTTATGTTAGTATGAGAACTCTATCTTGATTTTGTTCTGTGAATAGCAGTTGTCTCATCCAACATTGTACTTTTGTTCATTTGACTAGTTTCAGTCCATATAATATCCTCCAAGATGATCAGTGCCATGAAGCATTTCATAATTGCATTGTTATTTTTGTTTCATAGTATTTCATTGTGTGCAAGTCAAAGTTAACTAACCATCCTTCCATCTATAAGCATTTAGATATTTTTCCATATTTTTGCCATTGTGAATAGGATTGTTAAAAACATGTTGTTGCTGTTGTTCTTGCTGTTGCTGTTGTTGTTAACTGCCAGCAAGTCCACCCCAATACATTGTGACTGTATGAACCAAAGAATAAAACACTGGACAATCCACTGCCATTCTCATAATTGTCCCTATGCCTAAATCCAGTGAGGTAGTCACTATGTCAGTCCATGCTGCTGTGGGTTTTTCCTCTTTTCCACCATCCATCCACTTCATCAAATACAATGTTCTTCTTCTGGCAATGTGTTCAAAGTACATAGGATGAAGTCTTGCCATCTTTGTCTCTAAGGAACACTCTGACTTTACTTCTTCCAATATATATCGGTGTATCCTTTTTGCAGTCCATGGTACTTTCACTGTTCTCCAGAACCACAATTCAAATGCATCAATTCTTCTGCAGTCTTTCTTATTCAATGTTCAGTTTACACATGCTTATGATGCAATGGTTTGGATCAGGTGCACCTTAGTTGTCAAAGTGACATCAATGTTCTTCAATACCCTACAGGGGTCTTGTGAGGCAGGTTTACTGAATGAAATAGATCATGATCTCTTCACTACTGCTTCCAAGAGCATCTGTTGTGGAGAAAATCCTTGACACCTTTCTCCATTGAGATGGTCCAGTGGTAAACATTTTTTTACTTCCTTAAATTGAGGTGCAATCCATACTGAAGGCCGCAATCCTTTGTCTTCATCAGCAAATGATTCAAATTACCCTCACTTTCAGCTAGCAAAGTTGTGTCATCCGCATACCTCAGGTTCTTAATAAGTCTTCCTCCAATCTGATGTTGCACTCTTCTTCATATAATCCATCTTCTGTGCTGAGTTACTCTGCATATAAACTGAACATGTATAGTGAGAGGATACACATTTAACTCATACCGTTCACATGACTGACTCTTGATCCAGGTGCAACTTCCAAATGACCCAATGTACCTCAAACCAAACTCATTGCCATGAAGTCAATGAATGTTGACCCAAAGCAACCTCCCTGTGGGTTTCGGAGAGTGTAACTCTTTAGCATAGAAAGCCCGGTCTTTCTCCAGCTGACATTTATTGAACTGCCAACCAGGCGAATCCTTGCCCAATGTGTAACCACTAAACCACCAGGTCTTCTGAGCATAATGGAGTATTGTAGAATTCCTATTCTTCTCAAAATTATCCACCTCATCATGGTCTTCACAGTAGAATTTTTGGCATTGTCAATTAAACACAAGTAAACATGTTTCTGGTATTTTATGCTTTGATCCAAGATCCATCTTACAGCAACAGTGATATCCCTTGCTCCACAGTCTCATCTTAATCAGGCCTGAACTGCAGGCAGTTCTATGTCAATGTACTGCTGCTGCAGGTTAAGCAAAGTTTTGCTCCTGTGTGGTCTCAATGATATCATTCTAGTTTGAATATTCTGCTGGTCAACATTTTTGGAATGGGCACAAAAATGACTTTCTTCCAGTCAGTTGGCCAGGTAGCTGTCTTCAAAATTTCTTTCCTAGATGAGGTAGTGTTTCCTGTGCTTCCCCAGCTTTATGAAACATGGCATTGAGTATTCTGCGAGTTCTTGAAAGCTTGTCTTTGACTAGTGCATTCAGTGCAGTTTGAATGTCTTCTTTCAGTTCCGCTGGTCCTCATAAGCTACCTTCTGAAATATTGGAATTTCCAGTAGTTCCTTTTTGTACTGCGTAGAATATGCGACTAATATAGATATGAATAGATATGTTCTTGTTATAGCTTCCATTATTCAGTATATATAACAATAAGGGCGATTATCAAATGCCATATTTTTCAGTCCATAAGACACACTCAGTTTTTAGAGTAGGAAAACAAGACAAATATTCTGAACCAAATGGTATTAGTATACAAAAATATTTATTAAAATAAAGCAAAATATAGTAAATAAAATAGTGAGTCTACAGTAAAGTGTAAGCTCAAGAGTAGGGTTAAGAATCATCATCATTTTCATGAACAAATGGTGGGAGGCATACGGTGTGCTGATCATGTGACCTGACTGACATTGAGACTCCAGGAGGCAGGACTTCCCTGGAACACATTGCAATTCCACAGCATGCAAACAGCAGCAGACAGTAAGCAGTTGCATGGGATCATAAGCAAATGTTCTGGGGTACCACACCTTCAGACCATAAGATGCACCTTGGTTTCCAAGGTGCACTTTGGAGGAGGGGGGGAAAGTGCATCTTATAGTCTGAAAAATATGGTAATTTAGGATGTCTATTCTGAACATTTGGAAAAAGAGTCATGTCATTTTCTGCACTAGCTATAGTGTTTTCAGTCCCATTAGCAAAGTATGAAAGTTCCATTCCTTCCACACCCTCCCCCACATTTGTCATTAAAAAAAAAATTGCTTTCACTGTTGGGTGAGATGGCATCCCTGCTTGTTTTGATTTACATGTCTCATATGGGTCATACTCAGGATCATTTATTCATATGTTTATTGTCTACATGTATGTCTTGTTTGGTTAACTTTCTGTTCATATCCTCTGCCCATTTATCATATTATTTGTCTTTTTTTCTTGAGATGTTAAAATTTTTTACAATTTTGAGAGATTAGTCCTTTGTCTAATACCATATGCTATGGTCATTTTTCCCCATCTGAGTTTTTTTCTTACTCTTTTGATGAAGTATTTTGATAATCAAATTTTGAAATTTGTAAGTGGTTCTGTCACCTATTTTGTTTTCTGCCATCTGTGTACATGCTGTGATGTTAGATATTGTGATTATGTCTTGTATTAGAGCCTCTAAGTTGGTCTTTCTTTTATTCATTTATGGTATTTTTAGTACTAGGGTTTACATTTAGGTTGTTAATCAATTGTGAGCTTGATTATGTATACGGAGTAAGGGATAGGTTCTGTCTATGAAAGACCTCTTTAACATGGGTGAACCTGGAGGACATTACGCTGAGTGCAGTTAGTCAGCCACAAATGAACAAATATTATGATATTATTTCCATAAAAAGTCAAGAAAATATTTCACATCAAAAGAAATATTATTTGATGATTGCCAGTGCTACAAAGTCAAGGGCATAAAAGTAGAGAAGGAAGGTTGCAGGGAGGAGATGAACCAGCCAACATACAGTGTAGCAGCATTGAGATATGCAACTCTCCTCTAGTTCTTACTTGCTTTCTCCCACCCATTATCATGACCCCAATTCTACCTTACAAATCCAGCTAGACCAGAGGAAGTACACTGGGGCTGGAAACATGGGGAAGACAGGATAGATGAACCTTTCAGAACCAGTAATGAGAGTGGTAATACCAGAAGGTTGGATGGAAGGTGGAGTAGAAAGGGGAAACCAATTGCAGGGATCTACATGTGGTCTCCTCCTTAGGGTCTGGACAACAGGGAAGTGGATGAAAGGACACATTGGACATTGTAAGATATGACAAGATAAAAACAAGGAAGGTGAAATATGGAGAGCTGGTACCAGAGGCCTAAGTAGAAGGGGAATGTTTTGAGAATGATGATAACAACAAGTGTGCAAATGTGGTCTGCATACAAGCAATGTATGTATTGATCGTAATAAGAGTTGCCTGAGCCCCCAGTAAAATGATTTATAAAACAAAAAAGAATTGAAAAAAGTAGACAAATGTTAATAGGTATAGGGGAAGACAACATACAATCAAAAGGAGGTTGGCTATACATGACGGCAAATATTAAGGGATTTGCAAGAGTTAAAAGCAATAGAGGAAAACACTGCTATGTACACACACCCAAAGTCACATTGATCTATGAGTAGATGCTTGTATAAGTTTGCATAAGTACAGAGAGAATGAGTGTGAGCTAGAGAATAGGAACATATTCACAAATATATAAAGATTTTTGAAAGAGGTTGTTTTTGTATGTGTAAACATACTGTACATAGTCATGTATAAGTCAAGTTTTTCAGCACATTTTTAATGCAGCTTTTGTGGTAAAATTCAGTACCTTGACTGATATTTGGATCAATTTATACTCAAGTATATACAGTATGTGTATTTTTTGTGCATTTGGATATTTGGATATGTATATTGCTATGCAAATATATTATGAGTGTGGCAAAGCATTCCTTGAGGGAATAAGTTGCTGGGCCTGTGTGATCAGGACCAACATCTCAGGGACACGAAGGTCAGTTGCCATAACACAATTCTCAAAGACAAAGTTCTTCATAGTTTGCTGAGTATCGACTAGAGTCTTAAAAGTTGTGAGCAGCCATTGAAGGTGGATCTATTGCTCTCTCCCTGTTCAGAGGGCAATAACATGAGGAAAACTAAGGACCAATGTAAATAATTAGTCCAATAAACTAGTGGGTGAGCAAGCATATGTCTCCAGAATCCTGAGACCCCCAAAACCTACGATATGATGCTATCAACTACCACTAGCAGCTGCTCTAAAAAGAGTCACATCCTAGAAAAAGTAGGTAAAAAATATGGAGCAAAACTCAGAATTATAAAAGAGACCAGTCTAATTGGTCAGGTGGAGACAGGTGGGACTCCAAATCATTTAATCACCCTTCAGTACCAGACCTGGATTTACACAAGCATTTAAGATCAAAAAGGCAGCATTTACCCAAGGACAAAGTCCAGAGGGCCAGTATAGCAGAGGAAATGGAAATGAAAAACACAGAGAGAAGCTGGAATAAGTGATCATAGCACACCGAGGGAATTGCAGTGGATGGTTTGAAGCAAAATCTGTGTGCTTTGTTGAATATCAAACTAATGATCTTCCCTGTAAACCTCCAACTGATTCACAGTTAAAAGTTTAAATATATATTATTGATGTCTGAGCCACAGCCTCCTTCCAAACCACATGAAACTTGGTGAAGGGTCACTATGTACTGCTCTTCAGCTTCTGGACCAGCCCTCCTGAGTGTCCAACCTGGAGCAGAATAGAAGAAAGACAAAAAAGGGGCACATGCTAATCCTCCCTCAGGTCATTAGCAAACCACTGGTTTCCTTTTGTGTGTGTGTCTACTTCTGGGACAAAGTAAGAATCCCTTGACTAATGGAGTCCCTAGAGCTAGAAGAATCTGTAAATTGACCCTCTCTTTCCTATCAACACAACCCCACCACTGGCAGACTAGTAAAGAAGACATCTTCTTTCCTTCTAGAGAATGTGCTTTGTCCACATAACATACTCATGACTCTCTCATGCAAGTTCTTTAGAGCTCATCTGTCTTCAGTATCCACATGCTTGGACAGAAGTCAGTCTTGTGATCCTCTGTGGGAACATTGTGTCAATACAGAAATCCCTTACAAATTCCAATGGTAAGAGAATACAGTTTTATTTTTATTCATCATTCTCTGTAGGAGCAAGTTTAGGTTAACTAAATTGGAAGTTTAAAACCATGCGCCTCAAAATGTGCCTGAACCAGCATCCAGGGAAGATTGCATAGGTCTGTGATACGCTGACTAGATTTGATACTTTACTGCCATTGTCTTGAAATTGTTGAACAAGGTGCATCAAAATTCTGCACTGGGGATTCTGCAGCTGTCTGAGCATCTTTGAAGGTCTTTGAAAGGTGCTTTCTTAGAGATCTCCTAACTAATCAAAAACTGGGAGTGGAGCCTAGAAATGTATAAAGTGATTTGTTTCCTTGTGTTTGTGTCTGTTTTAATTTCTTCTGAATTCTTAATATGCCCTCCAGGTGACTTTGGTGGTACAGGGCATTAGACGTGGGTTTTATAACCCATCAATGAGACTCTTCTGTAAAAATTTACTTTCTTAAAAATCCTGCAGATCCACTCTCTACTGCAGGACTGATAGGAGCTGGAATCAATTCCATGACACTAATGAGGACTCTGGGCTTTATTGAGTAGGCTGATATTAATGTGTGCTAAATCTTTGGTTGTGCCTTTGGAAAGATCCCTGTGAGAGCGTGCATGTGGCTAATGCATTTAGGAGGGAACGTGATGACAAAGCCATTAACATCAGACAGGACGTTTCTCTATGTGGCTGATATTTGTACAATAAACATGATAGATCAATTTGGTCTTTTCTTATGAAGTCCTTCATCACAGACAGATAACAAAAGACAAATCATCATTCCACAAAAGCAATTCTAGTGAAAGCAATTATTTCTAATTATACAGGTCTCAATGGTGATGTGTGGGCTAACTATAAAGGACAGAATGATTGAAAGAATGGATTATTGACCCTATTGCCAAAAAGGAGGCAGTCAAAAATCCACACTATTGCCAGGAAAATGAGTGATTGGCAACTGGGATCAGATGCAGATACTAATTACCCCGCTAATTACAGAAGTTAATACTCTGCAGAGATGAAGTCATCTAACCAAGTTTGAGTGGAACTGGTGATATGGTGGTTAAGAACTTGGCATGAAATGAAAGTTTATCAGCTTAAATTGACCAGGCACTCCACAGAAAAAAGATGTGACAGCATGTTTCTGTCAAGATTGCATGCTTGGAAACCATTTCAGAAACTTCTAATTTAGATGCTTGTCATGAGACGGAATTATCTCAATGTTAATGGATTGGGAGAAGTAATACAAACAGTATAATGGAAAGAATGAAGTTTCAAGTCTACCCAGAGAGACCAGAAGAAATGCCTGGGGATTGACTTCCAAAAAAAATAACTAATTTCAACTGGATGGAGCACAATTCTACTGACACATAAGAGGTCATCATAAGTTGGAAAACTCAACAGACTTTTTATTCTGAACTAAGTTTGATGCAATATTCAGAAATGATTAGAACTCAATGCTAGTTGTAACAATAGTGTGTACTGTGTCACTAGTCAAATATGATACAAGGAAGTCACTAAAATATGTGGTGAAGGGAAGAAAGGATAGCAAGGACTGAGTGACATAACTGTTTTAAATGACTAGAATTTAAGACATGAGATAATCAATCACAAGTGTCTATTTCATTTTTCTTCAGATTCACTAATAAACACCATGAAATCAGAAAACCATACAGGCAGTTTGGAATTTCTCCTTTTGGGCCTTTCAGAGGATCAAAGACTACAGCCTCTTCTCTTCTGGCTGTTCCTGTCCATGTATCTGGTCGCTGTGCTTGGTAATCTGTTCATTATCCTGGCTGTCATTTTTGATCCCCACCTCCACATACCCATGTATTTCTTCCTCTGCATCCTGTCATGTGTTGACATTTCTTTAACCTCCACCACAGTCCCCAAGATGCTCATGACTATCCAGACAGTGAATAAAGCTATCAGTTACAGAGACTGCCTTACCCAGGGATATTTCTTCTTGGCTTTTATATGCATGGATAATTTACTCCTGACGGTGATGGCCTATGACCGCTATGTGGCCATCTGCAATCCTCTGTATTACACTGTCATCATGAACCCCCACCACTGTGGCCTATTGATTCTTCTCTCTTGGTTCATTAGCGCCATGATTGCCCTGCTTCACATTATGATGGTGTTCCGTCTGTCCTTCTGCACAAACCTGGAGATCCCTCATTTCTTCTGTGAACTTGCTCAGATACTCAAGCTCTCCTGCTCTGATACCCTCATCAATAATATCATTATATATGTAGCGACTAGCCTGTTGGGGATAGGTCCTCTTTCTGGGATCATTTTCTCTTATATGTGCATTGTCTCCTCCATCCTGAAAATCCCATCAACTGGTGGGAAGTATAAGGCTTTTTCCACCTGTGGGTCCCACCTGTCTGTTGTTTCCTTATTCTATGGAACCTCTTTTGGGGTCTATTTTAGTTCTACTGCTAATCTGTCCTCCAATATGAGAGCAGTGGCCTCGGTGATGTACACTGTGGTCACTCCCATGATGAACCCCTTTATCTACAGTCTGAGGAATAGGGACCTGAAGAGAGCCTTGAGAACACGCGTCTCAGCAATATCTTCCTTTTTGTAACTATGTCATCTGCCTTGGACATGAGCGTACGACAATCAAAATAAATGAAATGCGGAGGATGCTAGAGATCTGGACACTTCTTTGATTCAATTCTTCCTGTAAAGTCATTAGCAAATGGGTCATCAAGTCAAGTCACATTGTATTAACTTCTGTTTGCCTATGTATTTGAAAACCAAGACCAAACCCATTGCTAGTCTATTGATTCTAACTCATGGGGACTCCGAGCATTACTGAGAAGAAGAGCTACATAGGGGTTTTATGACCCTGGTCTTGATGAAACCAAGTCACCAGGATTTCCTGGGAGAGTTTAGATCACCAACTTTTAGATTAGCGGTTGAGGACAAACTGATATCATTATGTAATTATCAAATAGAGTAATGCTTTATCGACTGGTTATTTCAAGCCAAACCTAACCCAGCCAGGCAGCTCCTGTAAAGAGCTACAAATCTTTCAGACTTATAAGCTGCATGAATTAATATAAGGATAAATGCATGCTAAGTTGTGACCAGTTAGAAACATGTGGGTGTGAAAACAAGTATACTCATGACCAGGCAGCAAAATGTCAATTCTCTGACTGTAGTTTATATACCTGTAGCAGAGTTGGAGTTCACTCTGACATGTGATATTAGAAATGTTAACTGAGATGATCCAACCTATAAAAACTCAAAGTTGGGTCAATTTTCCTAAAAGAAGGAAAATTCAAATGTCTCCCAAGAATAAAAAGTCATGGAAAACTGGGTACCTTTACTCACAAGGGAGAAAACTTTGTCGACCCAGAAAAACAAAGCCATATCATTCCAACTCCTCACACAGGTTTCACTTCCATCTGCAGCATTTTGTCCGTAATAAGGACCCTCACTGTCTGTTGCCATATGGTCCATTCCGACTCACAGTGATCCTGCAGGCCAGATGAGAAGTTTCTAAGAGTGTAGATCTTTAGGGGCGCAGATAGTCTCACCCTTCTCTGACAGAGTAGCTGATGGGTTTGAACAACTCTGGTTAGTAGCCTTCTATGCCACCAAGACTCTACATATCAAGGAGAAGGCCCAGGCAAGCTCTCTGTGCTTTGACCCGGCCCGCAGGTCACTCAACGTGATGTCCCAATCCGGAGGCCTGGAAACGAAGATGGGCAGGGGACGCAGAGAATGGAGACAAGACAGGAGTCTGATCAAGTCTCTTTTATTCAAAGAAAAGGCTCCAGTTATATAGGGTGTAGTGGGAAGGGGATTACACAGGTTAAGGAGATAGCTGTTAATCTATTACTGCTGACTAAGTCAGTGTCAGCATGCCCTGCAGGGGCCTAGATAAACCTAAAAGTCCTTGGTATTTATGGCCAGTTTGGAATGCAAACACCACCTAATCAGAACAAATTGCGCCTGTGGCTGCAGAGTGAAAATTTACAGAGCTCAGGCAATAAAGATTGAGAACAATGGCCAGGCCTTAATGGCTCCAGACAGGCAAAGTTAGGGCCCAGCCTATGGGCCCAGACAGTGCTTCCTTCTCAACTTTTCTGTAATCCTAAAACTATTCTGAAAATAAACCCTTTTAATTACTGTCTCAAAATTAAATGAACAATTATTAGGTGTGCAGTCCTCAAGGGAGTGAACTTGCGATGGGCATCCATTTGCTTCCACATTATAATGTGTATGTTGAGTAAACCGGCGCTCACTTTACCTTCTCTGCCTCTCTTCCTTCTTTACTTTGTCTCCCTTTCTCCTGGAATGGTAATTGAATGAAACCATTTGAGCTTTTGTATCTAAACTACAGGGTTTATATGTGAACCCATTTAACTTACAAATATATGGGTACTCTTTTCATTCTTTTGTATCCAGAAAACTGGAAATGTGATCAGAAAACATATGCTGCATGATTTTAATCCTTTGAAGTGAAAGGAGATTTGCTTGATGCTATTAATAAGAAGTCTTCAGAAGATCATGAAAAATTAGAATGACAAGATATTTGTATTTTCCCACAAACCTTTTGAAACTCCCTTGTCTATGAATTGTTCTATTTGTGCTGGAAAATGAATGTGTATCCAATGATTTTGGAATATGTCAGGGAATGAATTGTGTCTCACCACACAATGTGCCACAGTGGCTGGTTCATGATTCACTGTGTTTGGGAAATTATGTGATGGAGTGATTGGGCATATATTTGATGGCTGAAATGCAATCAGGATGGAGATCCTGACTTTATTCTTGAGGTGGTCTAAAAGTGGATTGCCAAAGTCCTTTCGCTGCCTCTTTTAAATCACCTCATGGATAAAGTCAGCACCGTCCAATCATACTGTTCAGCTCTGTGGATCTTTATGCTGGTCTCAGATGTTCTGAATTTTTAAAAGATATTAGCATAACAGAAATGCAAAATGAAAAACAGCGGCTTCTAATTATTATCTTCCTTTTTAATTAAAAAAGTTCTATTCCAACATTGTCTCTCTTAGTGGAGTTCCTGATATGTTGTGAAGTTTTTATAAATACGGATTGCTATATCTCAAATCAAACAATAGGCAGGATTCTGGGGCCCAAAACCTTTGCCCCTAGTGCTATTCTCATGTTTACACAGTAAAAGGGACTTTGTGGTTGCAGCACTCTTGTTAATGCTATGGTGTGCACTCAAGTCAATTCTGACTTAGAGCAAACCTACATGGAAGAGTAGAATTTTCCCTTAGGCATTTCCATGTGTGCTCATGTGGAACCTTTGTACATAGATGAAGAGGCAGTTGTTTAAACACAAGGAGGAGTTACTAGATTATTTAATAAGGAAAGTTTGTGAGTCAGGGTTATATATAGTCAACACACTTATTTGAACTGTAAACTGAGCATATCATCTGAAATGCTGCATTATATTAAATAGAACCTCTGATAGGCAGATCATATAACTTGCTTGCTTCAAGTCAGGAGAATTGGAGCTTTTACTAGTGGAAATCAAAGACTGCAGCCTTCAAGATGCAACTTGATGTGAATCAGACAATAAAAGTCCCCAGAACACCGAGATAAGTGGAAAACAGATGGAAGTGATTAAATATCTCATTTTAATTGAATCTCAGTCAATCCTCACAGAAGCAGTATCAAAGGAATCACATGACCTGTTGCATGGGGAAAGTCTGCTATAAAAGAACCCTTTAACATGGTAGAGAACTGAGGAGCAAAGTGAGCCTGACTCAAGCCACGCTATTACCAATTATCTCATATGCAAGTCAAACCTGGACGATGGAGAGGGGAAATGGAGATGAATATGTGCATTCTAATTGTGGTTTGGGAGAAAATCATAAAAGCACCATGGATTGCCAGAAGAATAAACAAAATTTGTCTTGGAAAAGATGCAGCCAGAAAGTTCCTTGGAAATGAGAATGGTGAGATTTTTCTTTAATATCCTATGGACATGTTTTCTGGAAACCAGTCCTTAATAAAGTAGAGGGAGAGAGGAAAAGAGTGAGATGAATTGACACAGCGGCTTCAACCACAGGCTTGAACATGTCCTGTGAGGGTGGCACAGGACACAGCAGTGTTTCTTTCTGACCCCTATATTGTCCCTATGTGTTGGGAGGAACTCAATGGCACCAAACACAGCAACAATAAAGTCATGACAGTAAATCACTGTGTCTATTCTCCCTGGATCCGCTGATTGGTTCAAATCAATGACATTTCTAATAATAGCCATTTTTATAGCCATTGAACTATCAACCCTGTGGCAAAAACCAAAAGGGAACACAAACTCAAGTGCCCATTAGTGGATTAATCTGGATTATGTGAAAATGAATGTGTCGCAAGGATCGGAGAAATGTTTATTTAGAACCTGAGATATAGAGATGGCAACTTTGCCTGCTGGAAGGGAGGAGGACGTAAACACTTGCCGATGAGGATCAAGGATGCAGACTTCGAGATGGCTGCAGCCTTATGGAAAGGAGTACAGTCTTAAAGATGACTAAATTCTGTGCAAATAATACACGAGTCCTCACAGCTAGACCAATAAGGAGCATTATGATAAACGGGGGAAAGTTTGATGTTGTCAAGGGTTCTGTCTTGCGTGGACCCACCCACCGTCGATGCTCATGAAAATAGCAGTCACGAGATCAAAGGACACATTCCATTATGCGAATCTGCTGCACAAGTGTTGAAAAAAAAAAACAGGAATTACTTTAAAGACAGAGATGCCCCTGACCCATAGCATGGTATTCCCAATGGTCTTCCCAGTGCATGTGGAAGTGGGCCATTGACTAAAGAAGACCTAAAAAAAAATCTGTCTTTGCATTATGGAGCTGGCAAAGAAAATTAAAAGTACAGTGGATTGTGGAAAAAAAACAAACAGATTTTTCTTGGAAGAAGTACAGCCGGAATGTCCCTTGACGCAAGTCCAGTGAGACGTTGCGTCACATGCTGTGTCACCTGTTGGCAACGGGCCCCGGTGAAGGCGATCCAGTTTTGTAAAGCAGAGGAGCGATAAAAGGAGACAGGGTGGCTTGACACAATGCCTGTCACAATAGGCTCAACCATGAGAACAGTTGTGAGGGGGGTGCAGGACCCAGAGTGTACACAGTTGTTATGAG
>PVJH01041604.1:0-14862 GCA_004026705.1 Nesogale talazaci | reverse complement strand
GGTCAGCGAAGTTGTCTCTCTAGTCAACCTTGCCTAGCACACTCTTTACGGGAGTAGAAAACCCATCTTTCCCCTGGAGCCACTGGTGGTTTTGAACTGCCGACCTTGAAGTCAGCAGCCCAGTGGGTGGCATGGGCTATGCATTTGTCGAGAGACAAAGATACTCGAGGCCTTTACACCTTTCAGCTTGATGTCATTTCATCCCAGGTGAGAGCTGTGAGCAGGTGGGGGGCATAACGTGGCTGGAATGTAGACGCATGGAAGCCCAGGTAGTCACAGCCCCACGGCCAGATGTACCGAGACCCTGGGCCAGGTTCTCAGAGGTGGGGAGGATCCACCTGGGGAAGGGGGAACCCACATCCTGATGCTGGGTCTGAACTGAAGATGTCTCATAAACTCGGGATCCCCAAGGGAACCCCATTTGCTATCTACCTAGCCTTCAGGGCTCTGTGCTTTCAGAAGCACTCCCTCCACTGAGATGCAGGGGCCTTGGGGAGGAAAGGATGGTGCAGGCCTGGCCCTGGGTATCCCTGTGAGGCCCAGGGCTGGGACTCTGGAGAAGGGGTGCAGAAAGGCATCTCGAGATTGCCATCCTGCCGGGCCTTCCCTCCCCCCCTCCCCCACACACACACTCCGGAGTGTTCCAGATCTCTGATTTTGTACCGAGACAGGGAAGACCAAGCCAGCCCCTTGTTCATGATGTTGGCTTCTGGAAGAGTCCTTCCTTCCTTCCCACCCTGCCCGCACGCCACGCAGGCTCTTCAGGGGAGTGGGCTCCGTTTGGGGATGTTGCAGGACCAGGTGCTGCCTGACCTGGGGAAGCAAGCTGGCATGGCGTCCTCTCAGGGGACATCCCGTAGCCCCCATGTAGACGAGTCCTTTGTCATTCTCAGCCGCTTCCCATGTGGGGCCGGGGTCACTCACACCCCCAGGGTGACAACCTGTCTCATCTGTCTGGGAGCTGCCTAGATGGAAGGAGAGTGCCGGAGAGCCAGGGAGGAGGGGCAGAGGGGTGTCCTGTCTCCTGCTGTGAGCCAGGGGCAGCGGGGGAGATGGGGGAGGGCAGTAGCACTGCCAGGCAGGCACTGGCATGGGGCGCAGAGGCATCACCTGCCCTCTCTTGGGGTCCCATCTGGCTGCAGGTTCCTCCGGAGTCTGTGGCTTAACTTCCCCACCAACAGTGTCCAGGGTCCTGACTCAGCATGGGGTCTGAGGCCACACCCACTTGGGGCTGACCTTGGGTGGAGATGGGATGGAACCCCCTGGTGAGGAGGGGGCATAGGCCCCAGTCTATACTGGAAGAGTGTTTTCGTGCCCGGACAATGGGGTGTGCCCAGAGGAGGGAGGGCACGGAGGAGGTCCACCTGCACTCACACCCCACTCAAAGTCCAGGGCCGCAGGGGGCCTCCTGGGCTGAGGGTGCTGTCCTGCATCTGCTGTGGCCCCTCCAGGGGCCTGGAGCTGTCACAGAACCAGGGAGACTCCCCTCGGTCCTCTCACCTCCCTCCCAGGTGTTACGTGGGATACTCTGTGTCTAAACACGAGACAGACACGCCCTGTGGGCAGGAGGGGGAGCCTGGCCTGGCCTCCCGTGAACTGTCCCCCACCCCTGCCACCTGTGGAGGGTGAGATCCCTCGTCACCACAGCTCTGTGACTCCCACCAAAGAACAGAGCGGGGCTTGCTCTGTTAACGGATGAAGGGGCTTGGTCGGCTTCAGCTGCCTGCCCTGGTTGTCAGATGAGCCTCCTCGAAGGGGGTCAGAGGGGAGTTCCAGGACCACGGAGGAGGAGGAGGAGGAGGAGGAGGAGGAGGAGCCTGCCGTGGACTGCGTCAGAGCTCTCTGTCTGACGTG
The DNA here is from genome assembly GCA_004026705.1 of Nesogale talazaci. Classification (NCBI taxonomy): domain Eukaryota; kingdom Metazoa; phylum Chordata; class Mammalia; order Afrosoricida; family Tenrecidae; genus Nesogale; species Nesogale talazaci. Next base: position 13,008 of record PVJH01041604.1, on the reverse strand, counting down.
AAGGCCAGAGACAGCAGTGGAGCCAGGCCGAGGGCAGTGGCCGGGCTCAGAGACCAGAGAGAGAGCAGAGGAGCAGCATGCAGGCCCTGCCACGGAGAGGCAGTTGGCAAACTGCCCCCCGACTGACCCAGGGGCTTGGAAGCCAAGGCACCCCACGGCTGGGAGGCCACGGCCCAGAGAGAAAGCTGGCTGAGGAGCAGCGTGGCGGCGGCCCACGCCATGTTCTTGCTGTGGACGGCTCCTGACTTGGGGTCCCCTGTTCGTTCACTTCCTTACTAATGCCCCTCACTGGGAGTGGGACCTCCCTTTGCCGCCGATACCTGGAGCCCAGCAGAAAAGTGAGTGTCCATGGGAGGAAGGAGTGGTGTCAGAAGAGAGAGATGGGGGGGAGGGGGGGGACGGGTAGGCGGGGCGGGGCCTTTCTGACCTACTTCACAGAAATGGATTCCCCTTCGCCCTCCAGCAGCCAGAGATCAGATAAGGCCACGGCACCCTGTCCGGACCACCCCTCCAGAAGCCTCTGTCTGTCAGGCCCGGGAGACAGGCTAGTCTCGGGAAAGGTTTATTGGCACATGTTTGGGGAGCAGGACCGGTGCCCCTGACTTCAGGGGTCTCAGGCTTCAGCTCCTGCTCAGGTGGCACTCACCGAGCAGTGGTCCCCTTGGTGGGGGCCTGGGGGTGCCCGGGCCCTGGGGATGCGGTATTTGCTCTTCTGACTGTAGAGCAGATTCCTCTGGAAAAGCCGGGGGAGGTTGCCCTGGAACAGCAGGACAGCCAAGACCATCCCTGCGAGAGACGGGCCAACCTGGCTCAGGGGGCCTCAGGCCTGGCCCTGTCAGGCACTTACCTACCACCACAGCCCCCGGGGCACCTGCAACAGAGCCCACCATGGTCGGGAGCCCTCTCCACTCCCTGGCCTGCTGGGGGACAGGCGGGACCCCTGCACTGACATTGCCCCCACTCCCAGAGCTGGGCAGTCTTCTCCAGACTGAGGTACCACCAAGGGTGGGGGGCTGGGTGCAGGTATGGGGGCTGAGTGCGAAGGGGAAGCAGAGGAGGGATGGAGGCCAGCTTGCTGCCCCACGGTGCCCTGCAGTCTGGCTGGAGGCCAGATTGACCGGAGGCTGGGTGAGGTCTGCATGCATCCCCCCCACACCTCCCACCCCCGCCCAAGCCCCCGACACCGACCTGTTAGAGGGCCCAGCCAGTACACCAGGGTGTACTCCAGCAGGGTGTGTCCTGAGCAGCTGAAGGTGACCGCCGAGGCCAGGGTGGGGTTGAAGAAGGCGGACGTGAAGGGCCCAGCTGTGGGGGCAGGACAGGCGCAATGCAGCATCTGGAGCAGAACCAGAAGCCTGCACACAGGCCGGGTCACCCCTCCACCTCCTCCTCACTAACAGACACAGGTCAGGTCAGGTGGACCCGGGCCACAGATCACAGGGCCAGGAGCAATGGAAAAGGGGGCTCACCAGGAGGCCTCTCACTCCCAGCCCCCCACTTCCCGCCCTGCACCCACACAAGAGTCCAGGCAGCCTGTCTGCAGATCCCCGTCCCTGCAAATCATGGCATGCCTGTGCCTCGTGTCCTTCTCTGCACTGGACTCTGGCATACATGTCCAAGGCCTCTGACGTTGAGCTGGCTCAGGGACCCCTCATGGGCCAGCCTTGGCCTCTTTCCAGGCAGTGCTCAGCAATGGACTGTGGCGTGCTCTCTCCCTGACTCACCAGCCCCGGAGTAGAAGCTTCTGGGAGGCTTGGGACAATTCATTCTCTCCATGGCACACTTGACTGTCCACTCATGAGTTCACCTTCCTTGGGAGCCCCGTGCCCTCCCTCCATAGGCAGACCCACTGGGGCGACCTGCTCCCCCATCCACCTGGGAGCAGGAGCAGGTGGTGTTCATGGGCACCCCAGGGGAGATTCCCGGGATAGACAGGAACGGCCCTCAAGGTCAGTCGGTCTGACCCCCACTACATGCTGAGCCCCCATCATGCCCACCCGGGCTCCCCACAGGGCCATCCAGGTCCCCGGGGTGGACACAGCCAGCTCACCTGTGTAGGCCAGGACAGTGACCAGCAGGGCCACAGCTGGCACCCTGCAGGTGGGGGGGCTATGGCGGAGGCGGAGCAGCGTCAGGTGGAAGAAGAAGGCGCAGGTGCCCTCCACCAGCGCGCCGTGGGCCACGGAGGTGCGCAGGGTCGAGCTGCAGTCCATGGCCAGCAGGTTCTGGAAGACGTGCAGTGGGCTGAGCTCCCAGGACCAGCAGAGCCGGGCCAGGGCGCAGGCGGCCCCCATGCCCAGCGCCTGGGCTGCCAGCGTCAGCAGCGTGCCGGCCAGGGATGCCTCAGCCAGCAGCAGCTCCTGCAGGGCCACGGCGGGGTTGGCCCAGGCCCCGTCCAAGGCGGCGCCATGCCCCAGGAAGAGCAGGAAGAGCAGCGTGAGCAGCAAGTCGGGCCCCAGCCCCGCCGCCCACGGCCCCAGCTCCACCAGCACCCGCAGCTCCAAGCAGCAGGCCGCCAGCTGGAGGGCGCCCACCACCTCCCGGACGAAGCTGGAGAAGGCACCCGCCGGGAGCAGGGCCCTGCACGCCCTCCGGGCCGCCTCACAGAGGGCGAAGGTGCCAGAGAAGAAGGCCAGGGACACGTTCAGGGCGGCCATCGGACCTCAAGGAACGGACACCTGGGGCTGCGTGGCCCAAGGCCAGAGCCACCGTGGGAACGTCCACCTGGGCAGAGACGCCTGGGAACCCTCAGGTGGCCCCTCACGTAACCTGCTGAGGTCCTGCCTCCTCCCTCCCTCCCCGTCAGGGAGCCCACTCCCCTCCAAGGCAGTTCCCCGGAGCCCATGACTCACCAGCCAGCACGCTGCACCTGCTCTAGGGCTCCAGGTGAGGGAGTGGCCACCGTGGGCCACCCAGGCCTGCTGTGCTGGCTCCGCCCCTCGGGGTCCTGGGCCTGCTGGCTGCTGCCCTTCTAGAGCCCATGTCCATTACTGCTCCGCCCTTCAGGCCCGCGCCAGGTGGACGGGAGCTGAGGGCCTCAGTGACATTCCCTTTGGGGGCCCACGCGGACCCCAGCCCTGAGACCGGCAGCTGGTCGGGCTTCCCCTGCATGCAGAGGTGGCTTGGTCTATCTCTGCCCTAAGTCACCTCCCTGGGCTGCAGGGACACGCACGTGACATGCAGCACGGATGTGTGACACGTGGCACACATGTGACGTACATGTAATCTACGTGACACAAGCACAGGTGACACACCGTCAGAGTCAACCAGCCGCTAACAACCTCAGGGGCTGGGGGCGCAATTGTACGGTTGCAATACAGAAAGATCCCAGCAAACCTATGGAGGACAGGAGGGGTGGGCGAGAGAGGGACATAAAGGAGGCAGACCCACTTCATGGTAGCACGCTCACCTCCTGGATGGCCGTGATCTCAGCAGCCAGGTCTGCACAGAGAGACAAGTCTCTCCAACCACAGCTTATGCTACACACGGAGGGGATGTGCAAGCCTCCCTAACTACGGGCAACCATATCATAACAGGAAGGGACCGTCCAACAGGCATGCGCACCACAGGAAGGGGATGAGCTAGGGGTGCACACGCAGTAGGAGGGGGAGGGACAAGGGCTACCCATGTGACAAGATGGGCAGCCCAGCCCCAGGCCTCTTTGAATTGGCTTGACCTTGTCTCTGGGATCTCCTTCAGAGATGCAGTCCACCAGCCTGATCAGCAGGGAGGGCACCCCACCTACGCCGAGACGGACGGCGGGGTCTGATTGATCCCACAGCATACCGCGCATGGGACACACACGCGACACACAGGTCACACATGTGACCTCGGGGCCCCAGACCAGGTCAGCCAGGGCAGCAGCATCACGAGGGTCCCTGCTGTCCCTGATCCATCAGGTGGGACACCTGAGGGGGAACAGGGAGATCACCACCTCCCCTTCCCCACTGCCTGCCTGGTAGCCCACCCAGGCACCTCCCATTCCCCCACAGCTCCCACCACACGCTCTTCCAGGCGCAGTTTCCACCACCTGCCGAGGGACTGGGGGCAGTGGCCACGTTGGGGAGGGGCTGACCTACCCGTTACTGGCACATGACCAAGGGTTCCACCCACATGGGAGCTGCCAGTCATCCCTTCTCCTTGGGTAAAGTGACCAGATGTCCTGCTTTTTAACAATTTAACATGTCCCGCGGTGTTTTAAAACTAAAACAAATATATTACAATACTATTTTTGCATTCTGTGAAAATTTGTGTTGCTCCATATCGACCAGATTTTTAATCAAGAAACCCCAGCCCCATCCCTGGTCAATGGTGTCCTGCTTAAAATCTGGTCACTTTATCCTTGAGCCAGGCAGCCTGTGGCCCCCAGAGCACCACCCCAGGGCGTGTCAGGGCACGTTTCCAGTGAACGCAGGGCCAGCCACAGAGCAGGATCTTCAGTAGATGGTCCTGCAGGTCCTGGCAGGCCCGGGGCCTCCCTCCTCCCACGGCTGTGCTTGGTCAGCTCCACTCTCCCAGGTGCTCTTTGAGGGCCTCTTGCGTGTGGCTTCCCAACGTGGACCTCCCATGTCCTGTCTGTCCAGACCCCGCTCATTCCGGTGTTCCCCTGACCAGGCCCTTGGGGCACAGGCAGCTTTCAGTTGGCATGAAGCAAGAGCAGGGAGCAGCTTTGAGAAGTGTTTGGAGACACTCATTCATTGACTTGGGGACCGGAACAGGCTGGGCCCCACGCCAGGTGAATGCCTGATCCCAGAAAGTCCAGTGAACTCTTTCCACAGTGGTTGCTGCATCCCCAGTCCCCCTGCAATGTATGTGCACCCCACTGCGTGGACCAGGGCACTGCCTTCAGACTCCCCACGCCTGGGGGGCCTCCACTTTAGCATTCCTGAGACCAGTATTCCTAAGGGAAACCTCCATATCTGTCACCTCGAAACACAAAGCTTCTTCCTCTCCCAACTCCCCTCCACCTCTGCCCCCCTTCCACACAAGACAAGGAGCCCAAAGTGGAGGTTGGGAAAGCATGTACAGAGCTTGTGACACCCTCTCGGGACCACATTTCCCAGAATCCCTTGCTGCTCCAATGGCCATTCGCTAAATAAAGCTGAGGTGGACCCTGCTGGCCAGTGAAGATCCGTCCTTGTCGCTCACTGCCATCTAGTGGATGCAGACTCACGGTGACTCTGTCGGTCAGGGTAGGGCTGCCCTGGGTTTCCGCGGCTGTAGCTCTTTTTAAAAATCAGCAGTTGGATCACACTTCAGAGAGCTGTGCATGGACAAGCCTCAAGACCCCCACGGCAGGGCTGCTGGGTGTGAGCCACAGACCAGGCCTCCCTCTGAAAACCAAACCAACGCACTGCCACCAAGCTGACATCAGCTCCCGGCCACCCAACAGGGCAGGTAGCCGCATCGCCACCTAGAACTAACTGTTCTGTAGCTGGACCAGGGATGTCTACTGAGCATGCTCCAAGTCCAGGCCCTTGAGCCAGGAAAGAGGTGCACCTGGGTGGGACCAAACTAGGTCAGGTGGGCTTCATCCAGCCTATGGGGCCAGCCAGTACTGTCGACCACACCCCCCAGCCAAAGCCCCTGACAGCAGGAACCTGAAGACCCCTGCTTTCTTGACCGCGGCCCCTCCTCGCCCTTCCGCTCAGTTGTGCCAGAGTCTCTCTGGCCCCAAGCTGCCACGGGTGGGTGTGCAATCCCATGAGGTCACCCGTGTTCCATACTGCAGAACATGAAACTCCTGTCCTCTGCAAAAACCCACGTGGATCACTGTGTTCGTCCGGGTAGACTAGAGGAACAAATTCAAGGACACGCATATAGGTATAAGGAAAAGGTTTATATACAAGAGGAACAGGACATTAAGCCCAGTCTAGTTCAAAGTCGTAAGTCCGATATTAACCCATATGCCCGAAATCAGTGTATATAGTCTCCTTCCGACTCATGAAGTCAGTGGGTGCAGAATCCCGGCACTGGCAGGGGTCTCCACATGGCTCCTCACTTTCAAGGATCAGGGTCCATCAACAGCAGAAATAACTCATCACTGGCCACTCCAGCTTCAGAGGTCTGGCTCCATCAGGGCAAAGCCATGTGGTCACTCCGCCGGCTCCTCCAGCTTCTTGGATGCTGCCAGCTTGTCTTGTCTGTGATTCATCGTCTCTGAGACTAACTCCCAACAACTGAGGAAGATAGCTTTTCATTTTCATGAGGGAAATATCGCGAGACTTCCCAGAAATCTCAGGAGAAAGCCATGCCCACATAGAGGCCTCATCGGCTACTCAGTGGCTATCTCCAGATTAACAGGCTAGACTCCACCCCTCCATCTCCATCATGAAATTAACATAAGCACATGACTGCCACAATCACAAACCAGGCTTTGGCGTGAACTCTTTCTTGTGTGCAGCCAAGACCCGAGGCACTTCCCACACAAGAAACCTAACCGAACTTTCAACGGGAGTAGAAAGCCTTGTCTTTCTCCCACAGAGCAGCAGCTGGTTTCGAACTCCCGGCTTCACAGTTCGCAGCCTACCTGTATCCCGGACACCAGCTTCTGGGAGCTTCTCAGTAAATTCTCCCTCCATGCCTGATGCCTTCCAAACGTAAATCTTTCCCTTGGTTAGTCAAAACCCTCATTCCGGTAGCACCTCCTTCGTGAACAACTGGCCCGTGAGAACAGTGAGGTGGTGCCTGAGTACCGGTGAGTGGTGGCGGCAGCAGAGGCATCCAGGGCAGGAGGTAGCTGACTGGGTGAGGAGAGGGCAAACAGGGCTGCCCATTATCGGGCCAAGACATGGTCAGGGCTCGGTTCCAGCTGGGAAGTGTGCCCATTAGTGAATGCCCGGGGTGAGGTGGGACAGGGCTCACACCACCAAAGTCTGTCTGGTCTCTGTCCCCCTTTTCCACAACAGCCTGCTGCTCCCAGGTGTCGCAACAGCTTCCAGCAACAGAGACTCTCAGGACACACCCAAGTGCACTGCCACCAGGCCCCCAACAGTCTTGTTGGGCCTCTGACCATGGCCAGTGCTGTCTTTTCCTGAGCCCAGAGTGGGGGCTCCCTCCCCTTGACCCAGGATGCAGGATGAGATGACCTATCATGGGATGGAGGGAAGGAGGAGGAGGAGAGGGAGAAGGTTGAGAGGAGAGGAACTGAGCTTCAGAAGACTTGATGGGGGGCACACCCTCAATGTCCTGGAGCGGTCCCCCCCTCTCCAACACACACACACACACACACACACACTCAGATACAAGCATGGCTCAGATGTGGTGTGCTGCAGCCAGGTACAGGGAAGGTGGGCGGGGCAGTTGGCCCAGCGCTGTGTGTCTGACTGATCCGTCCTTCATACAGCACAGGCCCCCTGGTCTCCATGAGGCATGCCGTGCCGTGTTTCTGATACCCAGCATGCTCCTGTGTCAGGCCCAGGGTCACGTGAAACACTGCTTTTGATCTTCCCCCTCCAGGTTAGCAGGCCAACACTTAGCCAAGAATGAACTACAGAGGTCACCAAAAACCACTCACTGCCATCTAGTCGATGACGCCTAGGACAGGGCAGAACTGTCCCCGGAGTTGCCAGAGCCACTAACTCTCTACGGAGTAAAAACCCTTCTCTCTTCCCCAAGGTGGGGCCGGAGGTTTCAAACTGCTGATCTTGTGGTTTGCAGCCCAGCTCGTAACCATGGCACCACCAGGGCTCCTAAACTAGTAGCTGGAGGACAAGGCTGGACAGCTGCAAACCAACAAAGTGACACCTTCCTTCTGCATTCAAAAAGCAACTGCAGCTTGCTGTTCTGAGCACTGGTCATGAGAGAAAGATGGGGCGCTTACTCCCACAGACAGTGATGGTCTTGGAACCCCACGGGGGCCATTCCATCCTGCTCCATGAGGGTCACTGCAGCGAGTGAGTGATTCCCTGGGTGCTCACCACAGGCCAGCAGTTCAAGCCCCGCAGCTGCTCCTCAGGGGGGAAATGAGGCCCCCTGCACCCATGAAGACTGACAGTGCGGCCACCCCACGTCGCAGGAGGATGGCTGGGAAACAGGCAGAGGCTGGGTGGAAGGGAGAGGGCAAGCTGTACTTTGGTTGGTGAAACAAAGAGCGGGCTGGTCCTGGAGTTGCCGAGACGAGCTCCCGAAAGCGGGGTTTGCAGTTATGCGTGTGCACCAGGAGGTCCCCTGCGGGGATCGAGGAGGAGTCACAGGTGTGCATGTATATGCAGAGGGTGGGGTTATAACTCTTGACTCTTAGTCTCTTGCTTTCAAATGTTCTCCAAGGGGGTCTGGTGATGGTTTTGGTTCCTCAACCTGAGTCCTTTCATTGCCGGGGGGGATGCATGTTCCACGGCCGGGTCTGGTCATGGCCAGCATTCTCTGGTTGTCATGGGACACATCCCCGCAGGAAAGGGGCTCACAAGAGACAGGCGAGCAGGAAGGAAAGCACGATATGTTGGGTGGACAGACGTCAACGCCCTGTGACAACATTCCTCCTATCTCCAAGCTCCCTTCCCTGGGCAAACCGAGGCATTTGCAAGACAACACGGCGCTGTGCAGGCTGGGGAGTCGTCTCAACACCTCTGAAGCCTTATGCAGAGTCTCCTCTGTGAGTTTAAACCACCTTTATGGCTGTGGGGGTGGGTTTTTAATGTCAAGTGACTTATTCTCACCTCTTCTCTCTTCAAATACCAACTTGTGGTACAGCTCCCCTCCATCCAGTTGTTCTGGTTCCTGCCCACGACTAGATGTTGACACCATCACTCCATTCAAAATAGCCTACAGCTTCCATGACAGCCCCTTGCTCTGACTCTCAGGTTCCTTGGGAGTGAATTCCTTACTTCACAAACACTTGCGATGTCTGCCCTATAGCTCGGTTAGAGGTTTCTTTGACAGTTGTGTTGTGTTGAAAAAATATGCTCTGCTTTCAGTGACCTGAAATGTATGGAGGTTTGTTTCATGAAACAGCAGAAGGCCAATCTCTGTGTGTTTACTTCTGTATGCTTTGAAGTAACACAAATTGTGCAGGTGTTGGATGCCATGAGCTGTATGTGCACGCAGCATTGGTCTTACTGTTCAAATGGAGCCCTTGTTACGTCTCTCCTGCCTATGGCATGACTTTAGGAGACAATATTAAACTGTTTCCCACATGATTATGGAGTTCTCGTTCCAGCTGACTTGTGTGTTTTGAGCTTTGATATTTGGCGCACATGAGTTTCATACTGTTGCCTCCCTGGAAGTGGCTTTTTTGTGTGCATGGGAAATGAACAGGTGTCTCTCTATGATGATGCTGTCTTAACGACCAGGCTTTGCCTGAGGCAAGTTCTCCAACTTCCTGGGGTCACATTTCATGGGAGACAATGTTCTTACTGCTCGTCATGTCTACACAGTGCTTGTGTATTCTTTTGCAGCAGTATAGAATTCTCTCTCTCTCTCTCTCTCTCTCTCTCTCTCCCTCCCTCCCTCCCAGCAATTTGATCATCTGTGTCTTCAACCTGAAGCATCTGGTCCTGTTAAAATCCATACAACAAAGTCGCATTGAGAGGGGAACCCCAAAGGAGCTGTGGGTTAGGTGTTGGGGTGCTAACCACACCATTGGCTGTTTAAACCCACCAGTCATGCTACAGAAGAGTGGGGGCATCTACTCCCCCACACTTAATCTCAGAAACCCTGTGAGTCAGAATTAACTAGATGGCAATGCGTGTGTGGTTTTCCTGTTCTATGGTTTTGTTGCTGGGTTTTGTTCCCCCCTCCCCCCAAAAAAAAGGTTTATCAATATCATAATCTGCTTCATTTGTTTCAGGAGTTATTCTAGTCATGACAATATGACTCCTTAAGCCTCTCTTTCCTCAGCTATCTCCTCTGCTGGATCTCTCTGGTCCAGGTTTCCTTCCTACCACTTCTTGTGGTTGGGTTTTGATCTTTACTTTTTAAACACAAGGCGTTGTATTGTTTTCATTGTTTACAAAATCCCAACACAAAGTCTGCTCCCAGCAAGTCAGTGCGGACTCACAGCCAACCCAGAGGGCAGGCGGCCTTCTGAGGCTGTAAATCTTTACTGCAGGGGAGGCTCACTTTCCTCCTTCAGAGCAGATGGTGGGTCCAAATGGCAGAACTGGCCCTTGTCAGCTTCACTTGTCCCTCCCTGTGTCACCGAGACTTCTCAGGCTGACCGGTCACTGCCGACCCGGGCACCTAGAGCAGCAGTTGCCCGGCAGCAGCTTTGAGAACTCTCTGTCAGGGGACAGGACTGCTGCTCCTGCAGAAAGGGAGCACATGTCTGGGCTCCAGGAAGTCTGGATGAGGCTCCAGGGCCCTGGCTGTGGCTGGCCCACTGTCCTCCCCCAACGAGGGCTCCCCAGGGGGCTTCCCTCGACGCCCTAGCTGGGGTCCGTCGGATCTGTGGCTCAGGCGGAAATACTCTGTCTCTGAATCCATTGAATCCATTCCCCAGAACGCTCCCTGTGGCATGGAATGTCACCCTGGAAATGGGCTCTGGAGGGCAGTTCCTGGGAATAGATCAAGCCCATCTGAAAGATCCCATCTTCCTAGGGGGCAGGGTCTGTGGAGGGTGGCTAGGATCCTGCCCCCTACAGATTGCCTGCCTGAAGGCACTTCTCTGGAGTCCAGCTGTCCCGGGGTGGGGGCGGAGGTGTCTCAAAGGGGAGCCCACTACCCCACTGAATACAGAGCAGACAACTCCGCCAGCCTCCCACCTCGCACCTGGCAAGAGCAGCAGGCAAGAGGGGGAGGCTTGGGGTGGACCCCGGCCCCGGCTACAGGGTCAGCAATGAGTGGGGAGGGCACTTGGGAACCCCAGCCTCCGTGACCTTCTAGGTGGGTCCTGCCTGTGTGAGCATGGCTGTGCCCCACGGGGCTTGGGTGGCCGCCTTTCTGCAGCCAGTCACCGGGACTTTCTTCCCAGGAACTTTGGTGGACTTGAGCTTCATTGGCTGGCATCCAAGCACATGCCCAGCCTGCCCTCCCGAGGCCTGGGCAGTGCCTGCTGTGCGTGCACTGTGGACCTCGGTATCAAACCACATGCCCCAGGGGACAGAAACAGAGTCGCAGAGCCCACTGCCACCGGTCGGCTTCAGCTCAGAGTGAGCCTGCAGGACAGAGGGGGCTGCCCCTTTCAGTCTGTAGGGGAGCAGCAGCCTTTTCCTTCTCCCTTGGAGTGGCGGGGTTTTCGGGAGCGCTAGACTTGTGGGTGGCAGCTCAATGAGTACATACATAGCACCCACCATTCCACCAAGGCTCCTAGAGAGAGAACAGCATGTATTGTTCTTTAATGCCCCCGGTACTGGCCAAGGTGAGGGTGCAATGGTCTCCCCAGGCCCTTTACTCTCCTCTGCATCATAACATGTGGGGTGCAGGCAGGGGGCACCCCTGCAGTCATTCTGGGCAGCTCAGTCTTACAGAGGGGGTGGGCCCTGAGCTGGAGCATGCGGGGAGTGGGGGGCATCTGCAAAGGGAAATAAGTGGCAGCTGAGAGGCCTGAGGAAAGAACCTGGGGTGGCAGTGACCCTGGGGGAGGACCCCGCCCACCACAGCAACCTCCTGCAAGAGCCCGCGCTCAGCCTGTGCTGGGCAGAGAGGAGTCAACCCTTGAGAGAAATGAAACCTCAGGCTGTGTGGTCGGGAGTGCAGGGGGTGTGCGGGACAGCACTTGCAGGGCCTGGTCGGAGCCCCCTCCTAGTGGGCTCTCCTGGGCTGGCCGCCCCAAGGCACTACCCCGGCTCCATCCCCGGCAAGGCCAGGGCAAAGTGAGGACACTGGCCACCTCCTCCTGGAACTCACTGGCCACAAAGTAGTACCCGAAGGCGTCCAGGCAGCAGTTGGCATTGGCAATCCGAGAAGCCACCTGCACACAGAGGGCTACCCGCTGCACGGTGGGGCAGTCCGCGCCTGTCCACTGAGCCACCAGCTTGGCCAGCAGGGCCACGTGCAGCGGGAGGAAGCAGAGCAGGAAGGTAGCCAGGTTGGCGGCCACCACGCAGGCAGCCCTGCGGATGGCGGCGGTGGCCTGGGGCGGGGCCCGCGCCCACTCCCGCAGCAGGCCGTGCAGCACCCGGCCGGAGCAGAAGCTCACGACGGGCAGCAGGAGGCCAAAGAGCAGCAAGGAGAAGATGAGGGGCCGGCGGCCACGCGTCCGGCCCCGCCCGAAGCAGAAACTCTCCCCCTCCGGCAGCCAGGACGCCAGCAGGACCACGGTCCCGGTGACCAGCAGCCAGAGGCCGGCACAGGTGACGGCCGCCTGCCGGGGGCAGCGCCAGGCCCGGGCGCGCAGCGGGTAGCGCACGGCCACGTAGCGGTCGGCGGCCACGGCGGCCAGGAGGCCCATGCTCATATAGGTGTTGACGTAGTAGAAGGCTTGCAGCATGCGGCACCAGGTCTCCTCGGGGCCCCGGGGGCCCAGCGTCAGCAGGACGCCTGGCAGGCTCAGCAGCAGGAGGCAGTCGGCAGCCACCAGGTTCACCATATAGATTCGCGTCTCCGTCCACCTGCGCAGGCGCCAGCCAAAGACCCAGAGCGCCAGCCCGTTCAGCAGCGCGCCCAGCCCCAGGGTGAAGCAGACGGAGGCCATGGTGACCGCCTGCATCAGGGCGCTGCGCTCGGTGCTGCAGTTGCCGGGAGCCGCGGTCATGACGACCACCTGGGAGAGGACGGAGGAGGGGTCAGCTCTGAGACTCCTCCGGCAGGGGTCCCATCCCGGGCCAGGGCTTCCCCTGCAGCCTGTCCCTCACCCTCGGGCCCCAGCCCAGGGCTCCTGACTCCAGGGCTTGCCAAAGCTACAGCGGCAGCCGCCCTGTGCCCCCGTCAGACCCTCCCTCAGGCCCGACATCTGGTCATGGAGCCTCAGCTCTGGCTCTCCTGAGGGGCCCCTGGGGGTTAAGGCCTCCGCTGTCTTCCTGCCCCCTCTTCCCATCTCTGTGCCCCCTCTTCAACCCCTCCCTCCTCCTTCCTCTCCCCCTGCCTTTCATCACCCCTTCCTTCCATCTCCCTCTCTTTCCTCTTCATCTG
>PVJH01041603.1:0-14832 GCA_004026705.1 Nesogale talazaci | reverse complement strand
GAGGGGTCACAGCCGCCCCAGAGGCAGAGGCGGGGACAATGCGGGCCAGAGTCCCATCCTGGGCTGCTGTGACTGGTGATAAACTGGGTTTCCTTGTCGCCTAGCAACAGAGCCACCCTTTCCGCGTGAGAGAGAGGGAGGGAGAGCAGGAACCCCGCCCCAGACAAAGGGTCCTGGTTTCCTGTACAGCTGCCCTTGCCCCCCAGACCTGCTGCACTCTGTCCTCTGCCCACTCAGGGGCATCCCCTCGCCCTGCCTTCTGCATCTGCAGACACGAAGGCCTGCCACACACCCGTACCCACCCCACCCTGCCCCGCGCCCACTCCCGCCCATGTGGGAAACTGAGGCTGGGCAGAGTGAGCACTTGCCCAGGGCTGCCCTGCTGACTCGGGAACCCCAGGCCAGGGAAGACTGTGCTCCACAACTGGGCAGGCGGGGAGGGCAACCCCAGCCTGGCTGGACGTGGGAGGCTGTCTTTGTGCTGCCACTGCCATGCCCATCTCCCCTCCACCCTCACCCCTCTCCTCAGGCGCTTGCCTCTCTGAGGGTGCAGGGCCGGCCTGAAGCGCTGCTGCTTGACAACGGAGGCAGAGAGGGCCCAAGGAAGAGAGGGACTTGTGTCCAAGACACACGCTCCCTCCTGGCTGGCAGGTCTCCCGACGGGGACCTGAGTCCCTCCGGGGCTTGCAGGGTGTCCTGGGGAGCAGCGTGAAGGCAGAGACCCTCCTCAGAGCTTCCCGGGAACGTGCCGGAAGGCCCTGCATCATGCTCTGTGTGGCCTCCAGACCCCGGTCTCCACCACTGCTGAATTCCAAAGACTTTGAGTTAAGGTCCTGGGGCTTGAGAGGGCTTCAAGACCCTCTTTCTCCTTGGCCTAGGACCAGTGGGGCACAAGGTCCAGGGGTCCACTTCCTGTGTGGTTGTTACAGTTGGAGGTGGCCAGGACCGAGAAGGGATCAGCCAGGGGAACCCCAGAGGTCAAGCAGAATTGGGGGCAGCAGGACCCTGTAGCAGGCTTGTTCACAACTCCCCTGAATGGGAACCCAGCAACCACCCCGCTGCCCATTTAATTGGCGTTGCTATAGCAACCTCCTCGGCCTACCAGGTTGCTGGGGCCCATGCCAGCTCCCAGGATGGAAGCCCCTGCCACACACGCACACACACACACCGCACACACCCCTCAAAATTACTGTAGGCACAAGAGCCTAATGTGTCGGCGGCGGCTGGTGTGGCTGGTTCAAGCCCTCTGACCTGAGAGACCTCAGGCAGGTGTCCCCGTCCATTCATCCCCATCCACCGTGTAATGGAGTGCCGTGCCTACCTGACAGGGTTGTCAAGATCAAGTGCAGGCAAGGTGTCCCCACCCGGGAGGAACGGCCCTGCCGCTTTGACTGTTCCGATTGTGATGACAGGACACGCACACACTCACACACACACACTCACACACACACCCTGCGCCTGGCACTTGGAGCTGGAGAAGCAGTTTGAGTGAGAAGGAGAGCAGGGGCTGGAGCAGGCTGGCCAGGTCTCTCCCAGGGCTGCCTCTGGGTTCTGTCTCTCTCTCAATGACAGCCAGGAGTCACGACAGGAAAACCCAGAACATTTGCCTAATGAACGAGCGACTCAGCTCTAATTATAACTCACTTGATTGGGGACGGCTTCTGACCCACCTTCAGGCGGCTGTGGGGAGGGTGGTAGGGGAGCGGGGGAGGGTGACCAAAGTGACTGAGCCCTCTCCCCTCCTCCCCCCACCCGTGTTGCTAACAAAAATGGCGGGGGGCGGGGGGGGGGCATTGTTCACCCTCCTGGAAGGTGGGAATGGAGCTGGCAGGTCAGCCACATTCTCCCTTTCCTGCAGTTGCTGTGGTGGGGTGACCCCCAGGTGACAGACTAGAACTACCCCACCTCCATCTCCAACAAACACACACACACACACACACACACACACACACAGATATACACATCATGGGTTTGATAGGTGCAGTTGTATGGTGACAATTATTATTATAGTAAAGTTATAGAGAGCACAAGAAAGAGAGAAATAATGGAGTCAGACACATTTCATGGTAGCATGCTCACCTCGGCTTGTCTGGTGGTCCACGTGGAGAGAGAGCGAGTGGGGGAAGGGATTACATGAGGCAGGGGGGTGGGGGGCGAGAGATCCAGCACAGAGCCTTTATTCTGACCAAGCCTTATATACTCTTTGGAGCCATTCAAGACCCCTAATTACAGGTAAAAGCACACGTCACAGGGAAGGGTTGTGCTACAGGTTCATGTTATAGGAAGGGGGAGTGTGGGGTCTCCATGTGACAAGATGGGCAGACCAGAGTTTCCTGATGGCTGCCTCGCCTTGACTACCCTTGGGCAGGAGGCTTCAGCTAAAGCTTTCAGGGAGAGTGACCCATTGTCCTAGGGGAGTTAGTCCTATCTTTTGTGGGACACACAAAGGCCTGATAGCCGAATCCTTCAGGGAGAACAATTGACTTCTGACTTCCACACCAAATGCTGGTAAATGGTGACTAGTATTTGCTTACTATTTTTGGAGTATATATCATTGTGGGAAAGTCCTCATTTTACCCAACACTGGATGGGCTGGACCCACTAACCTTTCTATTCGAGGAGGCGTGCTCACCCGCTACGCCACGCGGGCTCCTGCCTTTCCCAGGAAGGAAGCTCCCCCACTGCCTTCCAGCCAGAGCGACTGAGAGGACAAGCAGAACTGCTCCCTGGGTTCCAGGCTGGAGCTCTTTACAGCAATAGGGGAACTGCTCTTTCTCCCTCAGAGTGGCTGGTAGACTCGAACTGCTGATCTTGTGTCATCAGGCCTCCCTTTGTTGATGAGATGGAAAGGAAAAGCTGGAGAGGGGATGTGGTTTGTTGAGATCACCTAGCAAGCTAGGGAAGACGTGAGTGAGTGAGTGAGTGTGTGAGTGAGTGAGTGTTGCCCAGAGCGGGGCTGACTGGGGTTGGAGGTCCACGGAGTGGTGCCCAACGTTTGAGTCGCTGTCCCCTGAGGGCTGATCTCCGTGGTGGCCGTTAGACACTGAGAAACCCAGCTTGCTCGGTGAGTGGCCTCCACGTGCTCTCATTCAGCAGATGTTTCCCTTTTTATCAATTTGTGAGCTCGTGACTTGGAGAAGATGCCAGAGGGATCTGGCTTTCTGGGCCAGGGTTCTATAGGAACATGTGAATGCAGACAAGGATAGAGAGATGGAGCTCCAGACCCCCTTGCCAACTTATATGGGCAGTGGGGTGGGGAGAGGGGGACTCCAGCTGCCTGAGTCCCAGGGGGGTTCTGCACTACTGCCTCTCAGAACCTAGGGACACCTGGCCAGGGGGCCAAAGGCACCCCGTGGGTGTCCAGCCAGAGAATGATTCCTGGAGGGGGGGGCTGTACCTCACCTCCATGCTGACTCTGATAGTGAGTGTGCCCAGGTGTGCCCCAGGCCCCTCCACCAGCCATATGCCTAGCAGGAAATAAAACCAGGACACCTTGTCTCTGGGCCCTCCGTGCATTCCAGGGTCTGCGCTTTCCCTTCAAAGGTTTCCTCGTTTAAACCAACCATGAGTCCCTGTTGACACCAGGGACTGGGGAGGGCAGGCAGGCGAAGCGACCCGTTGGTCAATGACGTTTGCATCCAGGTCTGTGTGACTCAGGCCACACTTCGTCCTGCATGACATGCTGGGGGGACCTTTACATCAACACATGAAAGTGAGCATCAGAGAGGGCCCTCTGTGACTCCTGCCGGCGCACAGGCCCATGAGCCCTCCCCGAGGGGCCCCTCTCTAGGCCGTAGAGGCTGCCACCATCAGCCTCAGGGAAGGACAGCAGGGGCCAGGGAGGGGCTGGAGATGGCAGTTCAGTTCTGCCCCCTACCATGTGGAGGTGATGGCAGTGACCTCTGCAGGGGAAGGTACCCCAGGGCAACTCTTTCCCCACCCAACTGCCAGCATGCAGTAGATAGGCTGACCCAGGGCCCTCCTAGAACGCCCCATGTTCCCACAGACAGGTCCCTGGAAGTGGCCTTAGGAAGGTCCTTCTCTCCTGGTCACAGCAGGAAGTACTCGTCAACCAATGTGACCTCGAGGCCGGGCGCTGCAGGATGAAGCCTCAGCTTTTTGGGGGGTGCCAGGAGTTGGCATTGGGCACTGCTGGATCCTCAAGAGCCTGTAATTAGAACTGTCTATTTAGGGACACAGCAAATGTCTTATTAATTATAAAGAAAGGAAGCAGACGGGTTGTTTAATCATTGTCCTTGCTGAAAGGTTATGCAATTAACTGTATAAATATTCATTGAAAGTTCAGGTGCCTGCTTGCTGGGTGGGGGGTCTACAGACGCCTCTGGAGGTGGTGTGGGTGACCCAGGGCCGCTGCAGGCCCCTGGGCTCGTAGGAGGGAAAGTTGGGGGGATGGGGATGGATGCCTTCTCCTCCTGGTGGACAGAGTAACCTGAATTTGTCGCTTTCCTGCCAGCCAAGACCTTGCTCTCTGGGAACCTCAGTTTCCTCCCCTACACAACAGAATGGTTCCCTGCGGCATGACCACCCTGCTCCACCTAGGGATGAACAGGGGGCATGGTGGTCTCTGAAGGGCACCCCAGGAGCTTGTGCCAACAGCCTGCAGTGCCGGCTCTGCCCACAGGGGGCGCTGGGCGTGAGTGGCTCTGCCCACACCAGAGATCGAGTTCCTTCTACAACACCTCGGTGGGTCTCGTTCAGGGTCAGCAGGTGCCTTGTCTGCCCGAGACTGCAGACGTGGAAGGCACTATGTTGCTCCATGGGAGTGAATGTAGGCGGGTGGTTCAGAGAGGATGAGCCCCAGACCTTGTCGCTGTGTAGTGTGCAAGCAGGCGCCTCACACGGCGGGTGCAGGAACTCACCTGGGGGGAGGGTCATTGTTGAAATGCAGACGCCGGGGCTCTGCCTTGAAAGTCTGTGCTCAGTTGATAGGGACTGGGGCCCGGGCACCTGCAGTTCTCAACGCCCCTGGCCCGTCTTGGTTGGGGGCGGGGGGGGGGCGGCATAGGAGGGGGCATCCGCTGGTCTCATTCCGCGCCCCTGCGTTCTGGTGGGGTACTCAGAGTCCCTCGCCATGTTGGTGGCGGAGGTGGCCAGGAAGGACCTGCCTTGGTCCCTCCACCTGGCGCCCGTAATGATCTCGCAACACTCACCCTGTCCCCGCCATTCCCAGCAGTTTGCTTTAGGCTCCCAGGGTGACTTTGGGGGCCGCCCTCGGGAGTTGAGGTGCTCTTCTCTCCTGGGTCACGGCAGGGTCTAGGGGCCTCGGTCCAGGCACCTGTGCCCCACACCCTACTTGTCTGCACCCTGCCTTCCAGCGCTGGGGGGAGACAGGAGGGGCCCCACTCTGGGCTGAAACGCACAACGACGAAGCTGGCGTTGCATGCCTGCCCTGTGCCCTCCCCCCAGTTTCCGAAACGATTCACAGAGCCGATTCCAGTCACAGCTGCCCGGGCCATGCACAGTTAATAAGGGCAGGTGGCTTTTCTTGATTCCTGGACTGACTCTTCTCGTGCAGGCCTTTAGCGGACCTAGCTGTCCAGGGTGCAGGGGACTGCGGGGTCCCCACCTTGCGGCACAGGGCCCGAGGTGCAGAGCTAAAAGCTGCCGGCTAGGTGTGCACAGGCAGCAAGTGTTGGCACTAGCTGGGGCACCCCCCCTTCCTCTCGCTGGGGGACCAGCACCAAGAGACCACCGAAAGGGCCTCCCCTGCCATGGAGGTCCAGGGGGTTCGTTCTCTCTTCCACATTGAGAATCATCCCGCCTGAGGCTCCAGCCCTGATTGAGTCAGCCCTGACTGCGCTGCAGTAATTACAGCCGGGTGGTCCCCCCGGGCTGGACGACGCCGCTCCCCCCAGTCTCACCAAGGGGGATGACGACTGGGGTTCCAGCAGAGGGGTCCTAGATGAGCCCTCCAAGGGACACTGTCCAGTTCCTGGAGTTACAGGTCCATCTGGAGGACAAGCTGAGCCCCAGAGAGGGCGTGCTTGGCCCAAAGGCACCCGACTGAGAAAGGAGGAGGAAGCCCGTGTGGTCAGATGAATGATGTCAACGCCCTAGCGCTCTGGGCAGGAGGAGTGGGGGGTGGGGGCCCATGCAGCCTGTAGGGCCAGCCTGTCAGGAGGGACCTGAATGCCAGGCCCAGGAGGCCACGAGCACGTGTTAGGCAGGCCACGGACTCCAGGGGGAGCCCTAGGGGCAGACAAAGGCGGTCCAGTGTTCCCCTGCTAGTCACAGAGTCGTGGGTTCCAAGCCACTGGCCGCTCTGCAGGAGAAAGAGAAGGCAGTCAGCTTCTGTCAGACCGACAGCCATGGAAAGCCTTTGGGCAGTTCTCCTCTGTCCCGCGGGGTCACTCTGAGTTCTCAAAGTTTGGGTTGGGTCGAGGGGCAGGCAAAGGGGCCCTGGTGGCCCCAGAATGAGAGTTCAACTGCTAACAGATAGGTGGGTGGCTCAAACCTCTCCTGCGGCTCGGTGAGAGAAAAGGCCCGGTGTCCTAACCCCGAAAGAGAATCGCCTAGAAACCCCTGCAGGGCAATTCTGCTTTAGCTGGCTGAGTCCCTGGAAATGGAAATTGCCTCAGCAATATCAGACAAAGAAAACGGACGGTGACGAGGGCCAGGCAGACGAGGCCTGGTCGGTGCGTCCACCCTGGCTGAACTACCCCCCTGTGTCTGTCCTCCCAGCCAAGCAGGTGTGTCCGGCAGAGAAGCTGAGCTGTGGACCCAGCAGCCACAAGTGCGTGCCCGCCTCATGGCGCTGCGACGGGGAGAAGGACTGCGAGAGCGGAGCCGATGAGGCAGGCTGTGCCTCCCGTGAGTCCGCGCCCAGGGCCCCGGCTCTGTCTGCACTGTGGGCAGCTGGGGAGAGTGGCCAGCCGCTGGTGGGGGCTCAGAACGGGCCTAGCTCGGCGTGGGGGTGGGTGAGTGGGATTTCTCAGTGGGGCGTAGGAAGGGATGGGGACTAGGAATGGCCAGGCACTTTGGAGACATTTCCTTCTTCATCCTCACGACCACCCCAGCGGTAGCCATCACCATCCCCATTTGATGGGTGAGGAAACTGAGGCTCAGACAAGGGCGGGGCTGAGGGGGTCAAAGTGAGATGTAAACTCCGGTCTGGGGACACAGCCGGTGAGGTTGATATTGCCACGTCTGCCATCTGCACATCCATTCCACCAGTCTCCACCCACCTCCTGGCTGGGACTCCGCAACCAGGACAGGGCTGGAGCCAGGGCCCTGTGGCGGCTCCGGGGAGCGGGGGCAGACACCTGCGGGGTGCAGGATGGCTGCTGCTGAAATCCCGGGTCCCGGTGCTGGCTCGTGTCAGAGAGCAGGAAGGCATTCCCGTACTCTCAGCAGGGACAGATGGAAGTGGGCACCGGGGGCAGTTCCACGTCACTGAGCTTCCATCACAGGATTATCTCCCTCCCCGGGAACTGGGCTGGCAGGGAGTGTGGCTTGGGTTCACGCTTTTCAGTTCCATGGGGACGAGTGTGTGCCAAGCCTTGAGAGGGGCCTCGGGGGAGTCCTGCTGCAGGCGCTGGCCCTAGCAGGGTGGCGAGCGTAAGTTACTGGAGGCAGAGACGCTGGCCGGCCCCTAAGGAAGGCTTTCCCTGGCATTGGCCCGCCGCACGTCTTCACCAGCCTCCTTCCTGCCACATTGCCTTCTCCTCCAAGACCTCAGGGTTGTGCTGTGTCTTATAAGTCTGGCTTTCTGATGTGTGTCCGGAATGGGGTGCCTCCAAGTACTGGGGACCCTGGCTAGGCTGGGCTGGGGTTCAAAGCCCCTGGCTGCATGGGCTTGATTGGCAGTGGTGGTTTTGCTGGGCCTTGCGGGTCCACCAGAGCCAGGCCTTGGGCCTGGTCCTTCTTTCTGCTCCACAACCAGCTGTTTCCTTGTCCCCAGTGGCCACCAGGTGTTATTGCAGGGGCCAGAGGTGCCTAACTGGGACACGTGGCAGTGCATTCTTTGTGTGCTGGGGAGACACGGGGTATTAGTGGGTGGCATTGGCATGCTCTGTGACAATCTCCAAGCACCGATGCAGAAGAAAAGCGTTCTCCCATCTCTCCGTGCCTCAGAGGTTCTTTCTGTTGGGAGGGGGGAGGGTGGGAAGAGGATGGGGGCACAGATCTGGGAACATAGTTATTGCCTGCTCCCCCAAATCCAGGAAAGAATGGGGAACAAAAAAGCACTTCCCGCCAGCACTCTCCATGGGCAGTGAGTGCCTCCCCCTGGGCATGTACAGGCTAAGGCTGGACAAGAAGGAGGGGCGCTAACCAGGCATCCACAGAATCTGGGGGGGTGGGGAGGCCTCTTAGGGTAGCATGTGTCTTCCCCACCAAGGCCCCAACATCTCACAAGCCCAGAAGGGAAAATTCGCAACTGTCAGAAACGTGATAGAACTGTCAAAAGCACATGGCACCGAAGCACATGAAACTGAAGACATCACTCTAGTTTGTGTTCAGCAACAATGAAAATTGACATGGTTCCACCCGGAAATTAAAAACACTGGCTGTGGGCGCCCCCAGGTGGAGAGACTAGGTACTGCAACCCCTGAGGCCACAGCCACCCTCCACGTGCTGAGGGAAGGAGGGGAGGGGCACCCCAGCTACGAAGCTTAGGCGCCCCGAGGGGCGGAGAGAACTGTAAAAATGGGGGGAGTCCGACAGGGAACCCCAGTTCTAGTTAGCTCACCACCATGGGTGGGCTGTAACCCTGGGCAAGTAGCTCCCCTCTCTGGTCCTCAGTTTTCCCTCTGCAAATTGCCAGGCGGGCAGCAGGGCTGGTGGCTAAGCCTACCCCAGAGCTCAAAACAGCCCACCAGAGAGGGGAGACCCAGCCCCTGCGCAGGGCCAGTGACCTCACAGCACCCGGAAAAGCGGGCAGGGGGAGTTGCCCAGGCCGCCAGCCCCCGCCCCAACCCCAGGAGCTGTGGAGGAGGTGGGATTCCGGCTGTTGGAGATGCGGGGACTGCTGGGGCCCCAGGCAGGTGCTCTGCCCTGCAGCTGCAGAAGTCTCGCCCCATTTCCCAACAGCATCCGCAGGCCCTGCGGGACAGGCAGGCAGCTCCATGCCTGCCAGGCAGGGCTTCTTGCGCCCTCTGCCCCAGGGAGGCCCCGGGAGGCCCAGAGAGGGCAAGCGTATGGCCCGATGTCACCCAGCTGGCCCCGGCAGCGCCCGGGGTTGGAGACTCACGCGCACGCACGTGCGCACACGCGCACACACACACACACACACCACACCACACGTCGAGCCTGACACCAGGGCCGCCTTTCAGCTGGCTCTAGCGAGGGGCCAGGAGGGGCTCCGGCGGCCGACCGGCTCTCTGTCCCGCGCAGTGTGCGCCCCGCACGAGTTCCAGTGCAGCAACCGCACCTGCCTGGCCGCCGTGTTCGTGTGCGACGGCGACGACGACTGCGGCGACGGCAGCGACGAGCGCGGCTGCGGCCACCCGGCCTGCGGGCCCCGGGAGTTCCGCTGCGGCGGCGGCGGCGGCAGCGACGGCGGCGCCTGCATCCCCGAGCGCTGGGTCTGCGACCGCCAGTTCGACTGCGAGGACCGCTCGGACGAGGCGGCCCGGCTGTGCGGCAGGCCCGGCCCGGGGGCCACGGCCGCGCCCGCCGCCTGCGCCGCCGCCGTCCAGTTCGCCTGCCGCAGCGGCGAGTGCGTGCACCTGGGCTGGCGCTGCGACGGGGACCGCGACTGCAAGGACAAGTCGGACGAGGCCGGCTGCCGTAAGCCCCCAAGCCCGCTGCCTCTGCGCCCCGGGGGTGCGGGTCCGGCGGTGTGCGGTGGGGGGGCGGGGTGGGTGGGGGGGACGAGGAGAGACCAGTTTGAGGTTACAGGACAGCTCTGGCTGGTGCTGGAGCTCCGTGGTGGGGGGGCTCCCCTCGCATCTGCGGGATGGGGACCCCTGACCGCACCCCGCTGGATGGAGCCCTCCCCGGGGGGCCTAGCGCCCTGCTGGTCTGCTCGCTGCTGGCAGAGGCCCGCTTTGACTGGTCGGGGGGCTCCTCACCCTCCCTGGTCTGCCTGAGCCACCAGCATGCAAACGAGGGCTGCTCCTCCATCCTGGAGGGTGGCCGTGGTGGGGGACCTGATGTTCGTGCGTTCGGGCTCTGCGGTCCAGAGTGCTTGCTGTGTGACCTGAGCAAGGCCCTTCCCCTCTCTGAGCTTCAGTCTCCCGTTCTTGTCGTTTGGAAGTGCCTTGGCCAGGTGCCCCTGGAGGACCACCCACCCCTCCAAAAAAAAAAACTCAGCCGCTTCTTGCTTTTGCCCGAAGGGGTTGGCGGGTGGGCGTGGTCCCTCCCCTGACCCTGGGGGCCCTCACCCTCGTCCTACTGCTTTCCCGGCAGCGCTGGGGACCTGCCCTGGCCATGAGTTCCAGTGCGAAGACGGCACGTGCGTCGCTGCGGTCAAGCGTTGCAACCAGGAGCGGGACTGCGCCGACGGCAGTGATGAGGCTGGCTGCCTGTGGGGTGTGTGGGGCAGTTGGGGGCTGGAATCTGAGCCAGTGGGCCTCCCCAAATTCCTGAGCGAGCCCATGGGGAGAGCTGGGTTTACATCCCCTCCGTGGGGGCCCTAGTGGCTCTGGAACTGCATTTCCCAGGACTGTAACGACCCAGAGAGACGTGCAAAAGCACTAGAGGAAAGTCCAGCCCCACCACTCCACAGGTGGCCTGGGCTTCCTGGGGACCCCCTCCATTCTCAGGTGGCTCTTCCAATCACCCTGTTCCCATCCGAGGATCTGGAATCCTGCCTCTGGATTGTCTGGGGAGAAGACACTCAGACGGCCGGCACCCTGCTTGTCCTCTAGTACAGCCTTCCCACCCTTCTCCCCACTACCCCCCCACACCCCACCCGCAGGGTCTCTAGCACTGTGACACTACCCCTCCCTGAGCCCCAGGACTGCGAGGTCAGACCCAGGCCCGTCGTCCTGCCCCACTAAATGATGCAGGCAGTGCCGTGAGGTCCCGGTCTTCCTGTGACCTAAGTCCTCCAAGAAGCCCTGTCCTGGGCCACCCCTGAGGGACGCACAGGAGTGAGGCTTGGCGCGCCGTGGCCTCCTGAGAAACCCGACACAGACGCGGCTGCAGCACTCCCAGCTACAGGCCTCACCGGGACTGCCCACTGTCTTGTCCGGCCTGACAGAGTTCTCCTGTGAGGGTCCCCGCAGATTTCAGTGTAAGAGTGGCGAGTGTGTGGACGGCGGGAAAGTGTGTGACACCCAGAGGGACTGCCGAGACTGGTCGGATGAACCCCAGAAAGAGTGTGGTACAGTACCTGTCTGCCTGCTCCCCCGAGACAGATCCTCCCCACCCTCCACCCCAACCCTCTCTCTGGACCCAGGCGCTCTCCCGGCCTCCCCTGCTTCCAGCCTCTAAGTACCTGCTCTCCCAGCCAGGGCCCTCCAGGGGGCCTGCAGAGAGAGAAGTGGGCAAGAGGAGGTCGGGGGCCAGTCTGGGGACACCCCGGGGCCATCTGGCTCTGGCCAGGTCCGAGTGGGGTACATGACCCAGCCACGGGAGGGGATCGGCCTTCCCTCTGCCCTCAGGAGCTCAGACTCTGAGGAAACCAGACTTGGCGGCTCCCACCTGCCTAAGGAACAGAGCTCTCCAGACACGTTCCAGGCCCGAGGGGACAGAAGCGCCCAGCCTGGCAGAGAACATGCCAGAGGCCTAGCACGGGTTCCAGAAAGGGTCAAGCTCCCTCGGGGTGCTGATCTCGGGAGATTGGGGGTGCAGGGGGATTTGGACAGAGGGCCCTGGGAAGGGCGTGCCTGGCTCTCCCCTCCTCAGCAGTAAAACCGCAGAGCTAGTTTCGCCCAGCACCTCCTGCCTGGACCCTCAGGGGGCTTACTCTGGGGCTCACCAGCAGTGCCAGCATGTTTCCTGCCCCTTTGAAGATTAAAAAACTCACTTTGAAAGGAAGACTCTTTGAGTAAAGGTCACAAAGCCGCCACCCAAGTCTGCAAGAGACCATGCCCCTCCTCTCCCCCACCCCCCTGGAAACCCTGCTGGGAGAAGTCCCAGGAGAAAGAACTAGTGGAGAGGCAGTTCCGGGGCCAGGGAGGGCCGGAAAACAGAAGCGATGGAGCCCAGCCAGCCCTCCTTACCCACCCCCGTCTGGGCAGGCCCAGGACCCCTGGCTCACCAAGCTTCCCTTCGCCTCCCGCATGACTCCAAGAGAAGAGCGTGTGCATGTGTCTGTGCGTGTCC
The DNA here is from genome assembly GCA_004026705.1 of Nesogale talazaci. NCBI lineage: Eukaryota > Metazoa > Chordata > Mammalia > Afrosoricida > Tenrecidae > Nesogale > Nesogale talazaci. The sequence goes on along the minus strand of PVJH01041603.1, from coordinate 2,598 downwards.
TCGGTGTCCACTTCCTCCTGGGAAGGACGGGAACGCATGCACGTAGGCGCCCCACGTCTGGGGATGTGCCCGTGGCCTGTTTGCCCGTGCACGTGATGTGTGTGCATGCGGGCGTGTGCATGGGCTGGGGACAGTGAAAGCCCTCTCTCCTTCAAGGTGGCTTCAGTGCAATCAGGACTCTGGGGTCCTCTGTCCCCCATCCCCCTTACACATACACACACACACACACACACACACACACAGATTCATTTCCCGTTGGAAGGGGGACAAGCTGGCGACTTCCCTTCCAGAGAAGGGGTGTCTGGGATGGACTGACCCAGACCTGCAGTTCAACCTGTGCCCCACCCATGCTCACCCACTTCAGCCCTGAGGGGCCGTGCCTTCTGCCTGTTCCAGAGCCAGCCCACCCCACCGATGATGCTCAGTAACTGCGCGGGGGCTGCAGAGAGCTCTTGGGAAGTGGGTGAAGAGACCGAGAAGCTGTAGAGAACCCGTGCAGCTGTTGGGTCCCTGAGAGTCTGTGGGGGGGGGGGGTGAACAGAGAAGCAGGGTCCGGGAGAGCAGCGGTGGGTGGCTGAACAAACAGGCAATGGATGGTGTTTGGGGTGGACAACAGAGTGCAGAGAGAACTACGGTAAGTGTGGCAGAAATACCCCCAGAGCCTCCGTGCTCAGCACCTCCCCAGCCCTCAGAAGCCTGGCTGAGTCACCCCACCCCACCCCCAGCCCGATCCCCCAGTCATGGGGTTGCTATGGTCTTGTTCTTTCAGTTCCTCCAGCGTCCCGGGGAAACAGGAGGAGGCCCAGGGGTAAAGGGGACATCTGCTAAGCATGGCTTAGCCGGGAGGTGGGGCACCCCCAGCTGCGCATGGCCCGGGGTGGGCAGCTCAGCCCCATGGGGTGCACCGCCCCAGTCGGCTCGCTCCGCTTGGCTGCTGTACGGTGCATGTGCCGGGTGGGCAGGGGAGGGCGCGGCCCCCTTGGCTTGCAGAACTGAGCTGCTGTGACTCAGGTAAGGTTGGGGGGGTGGGGGCTCTGGCCCCGGCCTTCCAGACTTCTCCTCGGCTCCCACCAGCTGGCACCCCTTGCCATGCACATTATCCTTGGGGCCAGGCTGGTGACCAGCTGCGAAACAAAGCAGGGGCAGGGGCGGAGGCTAGGAGATGAGAGAAATCCACCACGTTCCTTCAAGATGGGAGAGGACCGGCAGGGCAGAACTGCTCTTAGAAAGGGAGCCATGGGAGTCTCCGATGAAAGCAGCCTTAACCAGCGGGCAGCCAGCTTCAGCTCCTTCGGGAACGGGGACTCCCTCCACCCTGCTCAGAGAGGGAGTGCACAGACCAGACCACCAAGGGGGAAGAGTGGCAGGGGACTAGATACCTGCGCTCATAGGACACCTGGGGACTTTAGTCCAGCCCACGCCAGGGCGGGAACAGGGACGCCCCCCCGGAAACTCATCTGGTGATGGATGAGCTCAGAAGGGGGTGTGCGCCCCGAGTCTGGAGATCCTGGGAGGCGCTAGGTCCCCTCAACTCTGAGGTCACCAGGAAGGAGGGACTGCCAGACGCATGCTTGTGAGAGCAAGACCTTCGTGCTCCAGCCAAGGCCCAGCTGGTGGCGGCCAGAGCCCTAGCCTGGGAGGCCGGGACCTGCGCTCTGGTTCTCTGCTGCCCCCGGCTTGTGCCCGCCCCTGTTCTTGCCACTCACTGGGTGGGGGAGGTCGCAGAGCCCTGGTGGCTCTGACGTGGTGGGGGCCCTGGACCCTCAGGCGCCTGCGTCCCTCCCCAGGGCTGAACGAGTGCTTGCACAACAACGGGGGCTGCTCCCACATCTGCACCGACCTCAAGATCGGCTTCGAGTGCACATGCCCCACGGGCTTCCGGCTCCTGGACCAGAAGACGTGTGGTGGTGAGACCCTCCCCCGCGCCCGGCAGAGGCAGCCGCCCCGGCCCCTGCTGACCCCCACTCTCCCCTGCCCCCTCCCGCAGACATCGATGAGTGCGCCGACCCGGACGCCTGCAGCCAGATCTGCGTCAACTACAAGGGCTTCTTCAAGTGTGAGTGCTACCCTGGCTACGAGATGGATACCTCCACCAAGAACTGCAAGGCTGCCGGTACGCCACCCCCGGCAGGCAGCGTGCTCCCATTCTGAGAGGGACGGGTCAGGCTGCCCCCGAGGTGCTCCGAGTGTGTAACACACACACACACACACACACACCAGACTGACACTCCCCCAACGTCCAGACAAGCTGCAGGCCCACACAGCCGTCGGCTGGATGCAGCTCGTGGATGAGCTTCCAACAAGACGGTCCATCCTCCAAGCGGTCCCACCTCAAGGAGGCAGACACACCCCTGCCTGCCCTCGGGGGCCTTCACTTGAGTCGGGGAGGCAGACGAGAAATAAAATTGCATCTCAGGAAAGTGACAGCCCCGAGTGTGGCAGACACAATGAGGGTGAAGAAGAAATGGCAGCTGGGGCCCAGGAGGGCGGGAGGCTGCAGGGTGAAGTCGATGGGAGAAGAAGCCAGTGAGCCTGAAGTTGTCTGCAGGAAGGACCCGACGGCGGGACTCGACCTCACATTTGCGATCAGAGAAGTGA
>PVJH01041602.1:0-14607 GCA_004026705.1 Nesogale talazaci | reverse complement strand
CCCCGACCTCATTTTTGCTTTCGTCTCCGTCATCCCTTAACCTTCCCTGATGACCTCAGGCTTTCACTTCTCTGCCCTTGCTCAGGCGAGTTCCATTCCCCAAGAGAGCTGGTTCCTTTGTCTTTTCCCAGGAAAGGTACCTGACTCTTCCTCCTCCTCCCTGTCCAGTCCCCACTTCCCCAGGCCCACTCTCCTCACCACTCTAAGGAGACTGGCCTCTCCCCTTTTTATGATTATTAAGCACATGCTGTCGTTATGCTTCCTGTATTGAATTATAGGAATTTATCTACGTGGCCTTTCCTTTCACCATACTGCGAACAATTTATTGGACAGCAGGTGAACATGCAATCACGTTAGGATGCGGAGAGATTATTATCTCCAGCCTGCTTAGGTTGTCCTTCCTGCCTGTTCTCTGCACTCACCCCCCACCCTCCCCATTGCACCACCTCTAGGTCTCGCCCTGCCCTTCAGTCTGCCTCTGGGAAACAGCTTCTTACCTGCATGGCTAGAAATAATTTGACTCATTGCATTCACTCTTCACCTGTCCCTTTTGCCCCTCTGACACTTTTACCTTTTCTTCCCTGCCAGTTTGAAAAAGAAGGCATTCGGCAAATTTGTAGCCGACTGTTGTATTCTTCAGGGGAGGGCAGGACAATATGCCTGACTTGTTTTTTAATCATTTGCTATAAGATAGTGCTTCTCAGCCTTTGCTAGTGCTCAGGAACTTTGTTTTCTACTTTTGTGTTTTTCAGTGTTAAATTAATAACTGCCCCCTAGTTTCTAGGTCTGTAAGTCTGTAAGGAGGTGGACTGCCTCAACTTTCTGCAGAGCAACTGACGGGGTGGAACCCCAACACATTGATTCTAAGCTGAACACTAAGTACTGTGCCACCAGGGCTCCCACAACAGTTGCTCCCCTATGACACATCAAAGTCTGTGCGTGCTACAGCCCACTCATAGTGGAGGAGGAGTAGAGTAGACCTCATCACTACACTGGCTTTGGGGCAATAAAGAGTGTAAAGCTGTTTTGGACTCCTTACAGGCTCGAAGTTGTCAGGACTTTGGGGAATCTAAAATCTTCAACGGATCTTAATTGATCAGACTCCGTGGATTGTAAGCTGGCGCCCTCCCCTTTATCAAAGCATGCCTGAATGCCCCATTCCAAAAAGAAAGGAAGACCATGAAGCGTCTTTTCTCCCGCTGGGTCTCGTTGGCCCGTGCTTTCTCGTTGTCCTCTCTTTGAAGAAAGCATCTCCACAGCCCCCTTGGGGGTGTGACTTATACACCGTTCTTGTGCCATAGTTAGAGGTGCCAGTCTCCTTTTACAAACTTGTAAAAATGTGTTTTTTTTTTAATTTGGTAAGGTTATTTTTAGATGGTCTTTGCTAGAATTTATTTTCCTTATTTGTGTAATATATATGTATTTTTTCTACTCATTTGTCTTCTTCAAAGGGGATTTAGTGCTATATTCAGTCATTTGTACAGGGTTCTCTCTGTCTCTGTCAGTTTGGGTTTTTGAGTCTCTCAGCATGAGCGCAATGGACACATTATGCGGACAGTTCTTTTTTTATGTGGGCATATTGCAAAATTACTAACCCTGTCCCGTAAAATCCTGAAGCTTCACCTATTCATCAACTACCCTCTTCCCCCGCCACACGATTGCCTTATCTCCTGATACAGTGTCGTAATTAGACTTGAAGGGGGCTTCAGAAAATCCATAGAAAAGTAGAATTAGGGCTGAGCCCCGGTGTCGTAAATGGTTGAGTGCGGGACCGTGGCCCACGGAGCTTGGCGGTTCAAATCCAGCAGCAGCTCTCAGGAGCAGCGCTGGGTAGCTCCCACATCCAATAGAAGGCAGTGATGCCCCAAAACAAAACAGAAAAGTAGAATTGAAAGAGTGGAATTTTCCTGGGAGCTTCCTGAAACTTCTCCTATTTGTATATTAGGTATGAGGTATCACCTTTTAATTACTTTGTCATTCAGTTGTGAGGAGTGTAATATGTGCTATTAGTACTAACAGTGTTGGCTTTATTTGTTTTTGTAATCACTACTGAACAGTCATCATCATGTCCCCTCAACCCCAAGAAAAAGATAATAAGACTGGTTATTTGGCAGAAGGGCATGTACTTTGAAGGCCGTATAGCAGGGTCATTATGAGCCAGAATCTGCTCAGTGGCAGTGGGTGGGTTTTCTTTTCTTTTTTCAGAACCGCCAGTCCCGCACTCAACCACTTACCCCGCCAGGGGCTCAGCTGGGTTGGTTTTCTTTTATGTACCACTCTAAACGTACAGACAGCCTTCCCACCCCTCAATCACATGAGGTGAGGGCTGTTTTTACCTTCCTCTTGGGGGAAAAAATGGGCGTGGGAACGTCCCACATGCCACTTTTTTTTTTTTTGCATCACTGCCCTCTGGTGGTCGTGGAGCTACCCAGCCTTGCTCCTGGAGAACCACTGCTGGATTTGAACCACCAAGCCTGTGGGCCGCAGTCCCACTACACCACCGGGGCTCAGCCCTGGGTTTCTTTTATTTTTCAAGTTTCTCAGGACAAATCTGACATCTGTATGACAGAGGTGGTGTTCATGGTTGCCGGGTACATTGAATTGGTTGTGATGCGGTGTACAACCTAATAAAACACCACCTGGTCCTGCCCGACTCTCACAATTGTTACCTTTGAGCACATTGTTGCAGCTGCTGTGTCAGTTCATCTCTTCGGGCTCTTCTTTTTTGCTTACACTTTACAGATCGTGATGCTCTTCCCCAGGGACGTAGGCTCTCCTGATGTAAGGCCGCAGTACGTGTACATCTGAGGCACGGTCTGGCTGTGCTTCCCAGTCTTGGTTTCTCATTTTGCACACCTTTTGACCTGACCTCTCACCTTCTGGCTCTCTATCAGTGTTCCACGGCTGTTGATAAGGTTTCAGCGACTAACCATTCAGAACCGGACCCCCAATTCTCTCTTCGTGGGCCGTCTTCATCCAGACTCCCTCCTGACACACCCCCACCTGAGCTGCCCCTGCTTGTAGCTGAAGTGACCGTGGCATGCCCCCCCCCCCACCACAGCACACACAGCTCACCACAGTGACAGACACGTTTTTAAAAACTGCCGGCGAGTGGATTCTGACTTCTCAGCAAACCCATTGGACAGAGTCGAGCTCCCCATGGGGTTTCTGAGGATACAGATCTTTACAGGAGCAGAAAGCCTCACCGTCCCCCCCATGGAGTGGGTGGTGGGTGGATTCTAACTGCTGACTCGGTGGTTAGCAGCCGAGAAATAGGTAACCGCTTATCCCCTCAGAGCTCACAACAATCCCACTGCCATTCTGGCTTAGCGGGGCCACCCCATGTGGGGTTTCTGGAGCCAGAACTCTTTACAGAAGCAAACGGCTTCCTCTTTCTCCATTTGGGCTTGAACCGGTGACCTCGCAGTTAGCAGCCTAACTCCTGTCCAACAGCCCCTCTACCATCAATTTCCCTCCAGCACTGCTTTTAGCTGCGTACTATGTTTGGAAATGCCTTCATTTTTAGTTTTGCTCAGTTCAAAATGTTTTCTAATTTCCCTTGAGAAAAATCTCTGTTTGACTCTGGGATTAGGAATGGTTGCTTCATTTCCAAATATTTGGGTTATTTTCTTTTTGTTTGTTTTCACCAGAAGACCTTTTATTTGTCCACATTAAGTCTGAATTTTAAACAGATTCTTGAACTGGTGGCTCATAGGCGTCAGCTCGTTCCGCTTTTGCACCTGTCTCATCCCTAGTAGTTTTTCCACACCTCCCACCTACACCCTGAAGCCCCATGAGTTGTCCCAATTCAAATTTGGGCTTTTCCAGCATCTTTACTTTGCTGACAGACACACCGTGGAGAGGAAAACCAAACTGGCAAGCCTTTTCTCTGTCTTTCCCAGTGCCTTTTGGAATCAATTTACTGACCACTTCTTTCAAATCATTTGTCCCTCTCAGAGCATGATTTCCATCATTTTCTTTTGGATTTGGAGGACCTACTGGTGCTGAGCATAAAAGGGTTTCCCAATCTGATTATTGCGTTTTTTAGTAAAAACCAATACAGAACAGATCAAATATATGCCCATTGACAGTCTCGACATCAACATGAGCTTCAATCATAGTCTGTACTTCTTGTATTGTTTGGTTTTTTTGGGCATCACTGCCTGTGGTGGTCGTGGGCGCTACCCAGTGCCGCTCCTGAGAGCCGCCGCTGGATTTGAACCGCCAAGCCCACGGGCCGCAGTCCCGCACTCAACCACTCACATACGCCACCGAGGCTCAGCCCGGTCTGCCGTGTTTTGACCATGGAGCAATCTTGTCCTGCATAAGATCCATGCCATGGAAGTGGGTCAGGCAGTTTTTCGCCATGAACATCCTCAGTAATTAACTTAATTTTTAAAAGATAACCTCATCATTTTGCAGATTCGCCAGGCTCACTTCAAAAACTCAACTCTTGAGGCCATCAGGTACAATTCTGGTTCCTTGAGGCCTGGGGGCTAGTGTTTTCCCGATCTTTCTTATGTTGAACACAGCTGGTGCTTTCGCATCATACCAATCGCTCTTAGAAAATGGATCAACCGGGCAGAGCCCCGGTGGCGTAGGTGGTTGAGTGCGGGACTGCAGCCCGCGGGCTTGGCGGTTCAAACCCAGCGGCGGCCCTCAGGAGCGGCCCTGGGTGGGCTCCCATGACCACCAGAGGCAGTGAGGCCCACAAAAAAAAAAAAAAAAGAAAGAAAGGAAAGAAAATGGATCAGCCGCTTTCTTCTTGGCTCCTTTTTGCCACCTGTTGTAAGGCGCTTGTTCTTGTCGGCCGCCATGGTGCTATGCAGAGCCAAAAGACAGATTTTTTTTTATTACTTTGTTTAGTGGGTTCTAGCTTAATTCCATTGTAGGCAGAGAACATATCTATAGATTTAAAAAATCATTTTGGGGGGCCTCATACAGCTCTTATCACAATCCAGACATCAATTGTATCAAGCATATTTGTACACATGTTGCCATTATTATGTTTCTCATCAGTTTTTAATGCTTCCCGCCTTAGTCAATATTTTTCATAAGAGATGAGTTCTCATATTCACTAATGAAATGATAACGATGTCTTTAAAAGTAGACTACAGACACATATGAACCATAGAAATGTTCATGGATTTTGACCTCCGAGTTAATAAAGGCTCTAATCTAAGACCAGTTGATTTTTTTTTTAATCATTTTAGTAGGTGCTCTTATCACAATCCATCCATTCATCCCTTGTTTCAAACACATTTGAACATACGTGGCCACCATCATTCTCAAAACATTTTCTTTCTGCTTGATCCCTCAGTATCAGGTCCCCCCCCCCCCAAAAAAAAAGCACTGTTAATGTGTGAATTGCCTCTTAGTTCTTGCACCATATCTAAAAACCAAAAATTCGTTTTTCAAAATTGGCACTTTGTTATATGTAATTATATACCCTACTTTTACCCTTTCCACTAATGCTTTAGAGTTTTTCCCCCTGTCATTGAATGCTTTTTTTTAAAAACACAGTGTTTGGAAGTTGTACAGTATCCTATTGGTTTGCTAATAACCGAAATATTGTGGGTTTTTTTAAAGTGCAGTACAATTTAGATAATATGGAGTTAACCATTTAAAAACATACAGTTCAGTGGCATTTAATACAATCACAATATTGTGAACCATCAACTCTATTTAGTTTCAACACATTTTCATTACCCCAAAAGGAAACCCCATATCCATTAAGCAGTAATTTTTCTTTTCGAAACCATTTTATTTAGAGTTACAGATAATATATTGTGCCATAGTTCAGAAGCAGTCACTCTTCATTCCTCCCTTTCTTTCTTTCTTTCTTTTTTTTGGGGGGGGCATCACTGCTCTCCGGCGGTGGGAGTAGGAGGCCCAGCCCCACTGCTGGAATTGAACCTCCGTCCCAGTGGGCCGCAGTCCCGCGCACAACCACTACGCCCCCGGGGCTCAGCCTTCATTCCTCCCTCTCTGAACCTCCTGGCAACCCCTAATCTGCTTTCTGACACTCCTGAGTGAATAATTCTTTGGTCTGGGGTTAGGTAAGGCATATAAGTGATGAACAAACAATAAAATGTGTTAGCCATCCATCTCAAAACGCTAATCTGAAAGTGAGCAAATAGGACTTATTTGGTCATTTGTCCTTAAATCCATTTGCATCCTTCTTTTGTTAAAGAAGTACATAGAGTAACAGCCTGGGCTCTGGAGTGTGAGGGCTGGGGTCTAGTTCTCGTTCAGCAGCAGCGCTGCATGGCCCTCACAGATCATGGGACTTTCAGCTACACAAACAAAGCGAAACAGAAAACAACTGGTTCCTCTTTGTGGGGGGTGGGGGGAAGTTACTGTATGCTAAGCTTATTATGGTGAGCACTGACTAAGCATCTGGTCTTTGATTAACAATACTTTTGTTGTGAATAAAAAAAAAAAGATATGACTGTATTGTGAAACTGTGTACCGTAATCCCTCCCCCACCATGCATTTGAACTTTTCTGAATAAAGAGGCTTTTTCATCTCGATTTCCTGATTTTTATCTATCAATTACTGCTCAATAGCTTGCTAAACCCTTTGCAGGACGCAGACTTTGCCCTTCTCCTCCTGTTCCACCAAGATACTGGTGACCCCTTCTTCTCTGGAAGGGGAGGACGCATGTGAAGCGGCAGAGGCACTCTGTGTCGGACACTCGCCTCAAACCTTCTGCACTTTATGTTCTAGGCTTTTGGACTCCACCCTTAAAGCCCCACCCCGATCCCAAGAAATAGGCCTTGGGAGATCTGAGATCAGAAGAGTTGTGCATGGTCAGTATGCGTCAGGGACCAGTGCAGTGGCAGCTACAGCAGCACCAGAAAGCTTGATTTAAGAAACGATGGGTGGATTATTTTCCCAATAAAACATAGATCCAAAACAAACAAACAAAAAGGGCTGAGCCCCGGTGGCGTAGTGGTTGTGCGCGGGACTGCGGCCCACTGGGATGGAGGTTCAATTCCAGCTTACTGGAGCAAAGGCTGAGCCTCCTACTCCCACCACCAGAGGGCAGTGATGCCCAACACCCCCCCCCTCCAAAAAACAAACAAACACAGATCCATAGTTCTACTGCGAGGCCAGCTGTTCAAAACCATCAGCTGCTTCACAGGAGAACGGTGAGGTTTTCTGCTCTTGTAAAGAATTACTGTCTTGGAGGCCTCGCCCTGGTGGCTTAGTGGTAGTTTGCGGGACTGTGGCCCACAGGGTTGACAGTTGAAATCCAGCAGCAAGGTTGGGCTTGCTACTCCCACCAGGGCAGAGATGCCACAAGAAAAAAAAAAAAAGAATGAGGGATCATTCTCAAAAAAAAGAATTACATTCTTGGAAACCTGCTGGCGGAGTTCTGTCCCGCGCGCCAGGTTTGTTGGGAGTTGGAATATTAACTCGATGACAGTGAGCGTTTCCAGTAGGACATACTTGGTACCTTATAAGACTGTCTTTTACCTTATAGGGATTGGGTTTTTACTGATGAGGGAACCTCACTAACCTTTGTCTATTTAAATTATTTATTTATTTATTTAAATTTCTGTTTAATATACTTGCGTACCTTAAAAAGTATTGCTACAGTGTGGGTGTGGGCGTGGGGGTGGGGGTGTTCCAGTTCATAACATACACAGGTTTATTCCAAACAAATGTATGAACATCTCTATAATTAGTGGGTGGCTGTGGACACGTTCTTTCAGTAATAGGCTTGTTTTAGTCTTGTTAGTGTGCCTTTATAGAAAGAGGCACAGACAGCGCGTGACCCTGGGGGGCATCTGCTGGGTCAGTTAATTCAAGGCAGAGTTGAGCTCAGGGCTATGGTGACCTTTTGTTTGAGAGAATTCTGAAGGGGTCATCCCGATGGGTTTTCTTGAAGGACACCTTAAAAAGGAAGTCTTAAGAAAATTGAGAACAAGGTTCGTTGGTGAGAAAAAAGGCACTGATACAGCTGCAGATGTCCATTCTTCCAGGGTGGATTTTTCACTCTTCTGGTCTTGGGCAGGTTTTTGACAATAAGGTCAGTGCTGGCTCATGGTGACTTCTCAGGACTGTCATACTTTGGGGGGAGGAAGCCCAGTCTTTCCCACTGTGCACCAGGGCTCTTACGAGGAAGTTAGGTGGTGTACTTTCATTCCTTTGCCAGGCATTTTCATTGCAGAGGGAAGCTCCTGGGCATAATCCTACATTCGAAGGACCAAGTGTGTTCACGCTTATTTGGGTGAGATGGGGTGGGGAGCAGAGGGAATTCTTCCGTGGTCACTCTGCTGGGGTAGGTGGCATCGAAGCCCCCGCTGTCAGGAGCTACCTTCTGCAAGTTGGTGAGCTGGAAGCTGTTCTTGGATGCCAGGGCAGGTGGGAAGTAGTCAGATTTACAGAAGCGTCTGAGTTCCTCAGGTGACGTGTGTCACTAGAGCAAGGCTGTGGTGTCGAAATCAGCAGTGTGAGCATCCACGCCTGTAGTGGGACCAGAAAGATGAATGCAAGGAAAATTAAAGTCACCTCCTCTCACACACAACCACGTGCCTCCTTAGTTCCAAGAGACTGACAGGGCGATGCTTACAGTACTGACCTTTGTACTACTCGTGATCCGGCAATGTTTGGTGCTCAAACTCTCTTCTTGAACGTCTCTCACAGGGAAGCTAAGCAGGGCATACCCAGCTTTTCTACCACGGTGATATATGAGCCCACAGCGTATAGCCGGCAGCTGACAAACGTCTTTGCCATTCCAGACCCATGTTGTTTCTTAATCTTTGGGGAGTGTGATTCCTCTTCTCCTTTAAAGATGGGCTGACCTTCCAAAAGGATTTGAATCCACAACCTCCGGATCTAGATGTGGCCTCCACAGTCATTTTCCATCCCTAGGCTGAATCAAGTCACGTGAGGCCGCCTGACACTGTGGCATTCTTGTATCACATGCCCTGCGACAAGCTGTCTGAGTGTATCCTCAGTCTCGGGAGTGGGAAAGAGCTGGGCTTAATACAAAGCTGCTTCCTGTGAGGTGGAAGTCAAACACCTCCGTTCCCGAATCTTCACCCTTTCTGACATCAGTCGTCCATGCTTCCCTCCCGAGCAGCACTCTACTTCTCTGTGGTGTAAAGAACCAACAGGACCAGTGCAATTTAGAAGTAATAGTATACGACTTAGGAGACAGGATGTAGTTTGTCAATCAGGACAGCTTTCATCCAAGGCGGTTCTTGGCTGCTCTCTGGCTCTGCCGGCCAACAGGCTTTTTCCTTTCACCTGTGCCCACTGGCAAAGCCTTTCTCTCAGCCACTGAGCCTCACTGGGATTTGCCTCTGTCACCAAACCCTCACAGAGCATCATTAGCAGCTCTTCTGGCTCTACCCACAAGGGCCTGGAGGCACCCACCGTGCCAGCAAGTCGCCTGCCTAAAGACGCTCCGCGCACTCACGCTCTCTGGACCGCACCATCTGCCCAGTTCCGCAGACTGTTGCTGTCATCTCTCCCACCCTCAGTCTTAAGGGGTCGTAACCAATTGCATCTCTTTTAGAAGGTCCACTCTCCCTACCACTGTCAGACTGGTTGCTTTTAAACAAGCCCTAGCAGCTTCAAGGCTTGGTCCTCCCAGAAGGAGAAGGCCAAGGGTGGTTTTAGGCATTTTTTTTGCATAGTAAACTGAGAAGCCCTGTAAGATCTAAAAGATAGGCCGTTCGCAGGGCAAGCCACCCCCCAACCAATCCCGGTTGGTAGAATCATAAACACGCAACTAGAAAGAAGCACTGCACAAAGCCCACGATGATTTGCTCTCGAGGTCAGAAGGCTGCAAGATTTCAGTCCTAGCCATAGCTCTGCAGTGTCTTTGTAAAGTAGCTTATATGAAGTGTGGACATTATTACTTGAGCAGGCCAGAGCTCAGTGAACCCTGTGGCTGCTATAGTTCAAGTGGCTTCTGTGCAGGTCAGAAACAGGCTCTGGGATTAATCCAGTCGTCCCAGCTCAACATTCATACCCATAGGATGATGGCCCCTACTACTCTCCTGAGAAGGGTTGCTCTGGAAGAGAGATGATTGTCCCACAGATAAGTTTGCCTGTGTGCCCAGTCGCTAGGTGGTCTTTCCGAAGCCTCTGGGAGCTGGGACTTGAGATGGCCCACTCCTTGCCCTACTGTAGTCTTTTTCTCCCCCTTATGGATCAGCACATTCTTTGGCTGTTCAATTCACTGCCTTTCATTTGTTGCAGCTTTACTTCCTAAAGTCTGAAAATACTGTTTTCTAATTGCTATACTGATTTCTTTTAATAGGTTTTATTTTAGAATACAGTAAGGAGACTTTGTCGCACCGTAGATAAAACACTAGGGCTGCTAGCTAAAAACTCAATCATTCAGAGCTGCCAGCCCCCCCTCAGAGGGAAGATGGGGCAGCCTGGGGCAGGTCCTCTCTCCCCTCTAGGACTACTGTGAGTTGGGATAGATTGGATGACAGTGAGTTTTGTTTGTTTTTAATTCTTACTTCTTTTAGTAGACTTTGTTTTGGAATTGTTTTAGACTTTCCAAAAGGTCGCAAGATTAGCGTTTCTATGTATGTACGCCTTTCCCCGTTATTGACACCTTAAATAACCATGGTGCATTTTCAAAATTAAGATACCGGCAATGTATACTACTGTTAGGTAACTTTGGATCTCACCAGTGTTTTCATTAATGACTTCTTTATGTCCCCGAAGGCAATCTTGGGGCACCAGGTTACATTCGGTTGTCATGTCTCCCTAAGAAATGATCATCTCTCAGTCTTTTCTTGGTTTTCCTGACTCTTCCGTCTTGAGGAATACTGGCAACTATTCTATAAAATGCTTCCCACTATGAATTTGCCAGATATTTTTCTCTGATTAAAACTGATGTCAAGAGTTTAGGGAAGACTCTCTGGCAGTCACATGACATCACTATTGACTTTAATCTTCATCACTTGGTGAAGCAGTATGCTTACCGGGTTTTCCTGCCATGAAATTGCTGTCTCCCTCTTACCTTCCTGTGTTCTTTGGAGGAAAATCCCTGTATCTGAGGCCGCCCTCATGGCTGTGGAGCGAGTAGAAAGACAAAAGCGAGCCCACTGCCATCAAGTGGGTTTCAACTCACGGTGACATGTCGGACGGAGTGGAACTGCCTCCCGAGGTTTCTGAGAGTGTCCATCCCTGGAAAGCCCGTCTCCGCCTGTTTCTAGCTGCCAGCCCAGGTGAGCAGCCCAGCACGGAACCCTCTTGGGCTCGAAGGCTGGATGGAACTGAGTCCCACCTCCTGAAAGGGGACGTCATCTCCAGCAGGTAGTTGGGATTCTTCTCTCAGGAAATTGGTCTGTTTTTCTCCTCTGTTTATTTATTTTATACTTAAGAGTTCTACTCCACTGGGACTTGTCCCCCCCTTAAAGTCTTCGACTCTCCCGCGCTCATCCTTGTTCGCCCCTGTGTCCCTCTGACATGCTCCTGTCCGTCTGGTTTTGTTGAGCACTCCCCCCCTCTGACCAGCGCCTTGGTGAGACAGTGGGCTGGCTAGGCCCTGGACCTCAGAGTCGGCCACTTGATGCTACCAGCTGTGCCTCATGAGTCTGCTTCCATACAGCTGCACGGCCTCCGAAACCTCCAGGAACAGTTCTGCACCACCCTAACAGGGAGGGTCACGGTGAGTCAGAATCGGCTCGCAAAGGCAGCGGATTTCGGTTTCACTGTGACAATACAGAATGCTGCACACTCCTCTTGTGTTTGTTTCCCTTGCCCCCGCCCTAGTATCAGCCAGTTCTCCCAGGAGCCATGGTTGTTTTTATTGGAAGTGGCCTGGAGGAAGCATGATCAGGCTGCTCCGAGGGTGGCATTCATTACTCTCGGCCCTCTTTGCAGGTTGAGCTCAGTCAGATACAGCGTTGTCCCCACAGGGTATACTGTACCCTGGGACCCTAGAATGATCCAGGGTGGGCGTGGGGGGATTGCCGGCTCTAAAAGCAGTTCTCTACAGTTGATCCCAGATTGTGGAATATCGTACAGAAGTTTCTCATTGCCGGCGCGGTGCATAGTAATTTTTTTCCCCCTAAAAAGTGGGCGATAGGCCAAATGAGTTTGAGAAACTGTGATGGGTACTAACCCTTGTATGCACACATCTTTACTGTTTCTTTATGCATCTGAACTTGTACTGCAGTAAGTATGGGGTGGTCATGCCACCTGAGTGTGTCACACATTTCTACCACAGGAAGCTTATACTTTTAATCAGAAGGTGTTGCCATCTGTAAGAGGGACTGATGGAGTGAGACATTTGAGTATGTTCAATCACCAACGCTCAGAACACAATCCGGAACTCAGACCACAGTGCTTTAAAGAAGTTATTTTAGGGCCAGACCGACCGAGGCCCAATTGTGAGGTTGGCAAACCCACTGCTGTCCCAGTAATTCCGACGCACTGAGGCTGTAGATCATCGCGGGAGCAGATGGCTTCAGCTCCCTCCTCTCCAGGGGCTGGTGGGTCTGACCCGCCAGTTTTGTGTTTAGCAATCCAGTGCGTGCTTACCTGACAGTGTGAACTTGGCTCTTGTGTACATGGCACTAGAGCTTGTAAAGGTGCTTCTATTTCTTGACTGCTTTTTGGAAACTTCCTTTTGGTACATCTTGTCATTGGTACCAAGGATTATATGTGTCTGGGGGCAAACATATTGTGGCCTGGGACATGGAACTAAACCACAGCTTTAATTCCCTGGGCACTTGGTCCCAAGTATCTTTTTAAAAAAAATAATTTCATCGGGGCCCATACAACTCTTATCACAACCCATACATTCATCCATTGTGCCAAGCACATTTGTACATTTGTTGCCATCATTCCCAAAACATCTTCTTTCTACTTGAGACCTTGGTATCAGCTCTTTATTTTCTTCCCTCCCTCCCCAAGCTCCTCCCTCATCAGCCCTTGATAGTTTATAAATTATCATTATTTTGTCATGTTTTACATGACAGATATGTGCCTGATATCTCCCTTCACCCACTTTTTTGTTGTCCTTCCCCTTCCCTTTCCCCTTCCCCTCCTGGTATCACTACTCTCATTATTGGTCCTGAAGGGTTTATCGGTCCTGGATTCCCAGTGTTTCCAGTTCTTACCTGTACCAGTGTACATCCTCTGCTCCAGCTGGATTTCTAAGGTATAGTTGGGATCATGATGGTGAGGGGAAGAAGTGTTTAAGAATAGGGGGAAGTTGTATGTTTCATCTTTGCTACACTGCACCCCTACTGGCTCGTCTCCTTGCAACCCTTCTGTAAGGGGATGTCCAGTTAACTACGCATGGGCTTTGGGTTTCCAGTCTGCACTGCCCCCCTCCCCCCACCCCTTTCACAATGACATGATTTTTCTTTTTCTTCTTTGAAGCCCAATACCTGATCCTATCAGCACTTTGTGATCACACAGGCTGGTGTGCTTCTTCCCCGTGGGCTTTGTTGCTTCTTAGCTAGATGGTCTCTGGTTTATCTTCAAGCCTTTAAGACTCCAGATGCTGTATTTTTTGATCGCTGGGCACCATCATCTTTCTTTGTCACATTTGCTTATTCACCTGTGTTGAAAAACTGAGTATCATGGAATGCCAGTTTAGTAGATCAACGTTTTCTTTGCACTGACGGAGTACTTGAGTAGAGACCCAATGTCCCTCTGCTCCCTTAATACTAAACCTATAAATATGTGCACATAGATCTATTTCCCCATCATCATAAATATATTTACCTATGTATATGCTAGTATTTAGACCGCTATGAATGCCCTTGACCTCCTAGTTCTTTCCTGTATTTCTTTTTATTTTCCTCTTGTCCCACAAACTATTCAGCTTTCATTTGGGTTTTAATGATTTCTCCTGGTTACATTGCCCTTCATCAAGTGCCATCAGGCCTCCTACAACCTCCTCGACATCAATTTTGGATCACTTGTTTTTCCCTTGTCCCTGTGTTTGTTAACACCCACTTCCTCTCACCCACCTCTCCCATCTCTCATGTCTCCTGGCCCCCCCACCCCACCCCAGGTCCCATTGTTTTCTCCTTCAGCTCGTTTGTCCTGCCCATCTTACCTCGATAGACCTGCAGCGATCATAATGTGCACCAAAAAGCAGACAGAGCAGAACAACAGCATAAAAACAAAGGGCAAAAAAAGAAAAATGCCTGTAAATAGTTCGTAGTCTGTTTATTGACCGTTGGGAGTGTTTTCCGGTGGAGTCTGATGGGGTGCCACGCCCTGGCCCCAAAGTCTATTTTTGGTGTTCCCTGGGGACTTCATTGCTCTGCTCCCTTTCCATGCCACCTCAGTGTGGTGGGGCCAGATCCGGCGCGGTTCCCACACTGTGTCTCCAGAGTTGTCACTGTGGGTCAGTGAGGGACGTCCTGTCCTGCAGCGGGACTGACCCTATGGCCCTCCCCGCTTTGGCTGCTCTGGGCGGGGATGTCGTCCTCGGGGCTTGGTGTGCTCCGCTCTCTCTTCCTCTCCCTTCTCTTGCCCCGTGTGCTCTGATCGGGCATGTCCCTCTCCCTGAGCTGGAGCTTCAGTACTGTCCTTTGAAGTGAATTTTGCTGCGGGGGTGAGGTGGGGTGTCCATGTAGTTAGGATTGGGCCTGCCCCCCACCC
>PVJH01041601.1:0-14848 GCA_004026705.1 Nesogale talazaci | reverse complement strand
TGCGGGGGCTATGCAAGCTGAAACCAGGTAAGGGAATCTTAACCCATGCAGAAAATCACCATTGCTCCGTGACCATTAAATATTTTTCTACAGCATTAAAGACTCCCTGTCAGAAGAGTAGGAAAGTGGAACACGATAGGGCGATTAGTCTTTAACCAGCCCTGCTTCTAGTTCCTCCTGGGAGCCAACCGTGCGCTGCCCACGTTGCCCCCCAGGTGCAGGGCAGTGAGTGAGGTTGCTTGGTGGGGCTCTTCCAGCCCCAGTCTTTGAAATGCTGCTCAAACAACTAAGTGGATCAGGCAAATACAGGCAAGAACCCTAAACTGGAGGACCAGAGAGTTTCACCATTCCACTGGTGAGCCATCTCTGCAGCCAGAGAGGGACGAATCCTTGACCACCCAAGAAGTCAAGCCTGGTGTCCAGACAGAGCCACAGGCTTCCCGGCCCACAGAACCCTGTGCAGCAGACACCAGGGGCCACGTGGCCAAAACCAGAGAGGTGTGCCAGCCTGACTGAGAAAAGGCACGAAAGGACTGCATCCTTGGCGTCTCTTTATTCTGCCGAGTCACCTGTTCACGTCCCTCTGTACACTCCCCAAGCCTAAGTACTGCCCGAGTTCCCTGTGATCGCTGCACTCCATTATCAAGCCCAGCACACCTGCCCGCTGTCTCAGCAGGTGTGGGGTGGGGTTCTCGTTCCCTCGTGTTGTCAGAGGTCAGATGGGGTCCAGGCTCGCTTGAGAGGGGGGCTCCGCTTGTTTGGTTTTGTTTAAAAAACACCTGATCAAGGGAGGGTTGAAAGAACTTGCCTTCTCACACGCAGCTTCTGTCCCACCTTGACATACCGTCTCGCTCCTTTCTAAGCTCAAGTACCCAGGTGACACGTGAAAATGTGCCCCGAGGCTGCTCTCCAGTGCCGTTAAGACGGGCACAACTCGTGGGGACCCTGCCTGAGCACATCCTCACATCAGTCCAGGCATGGCCCCTGGCATGCCACTGTGCTGTCCTTTTCTGTGCAAAAGTTCAGCTGCATCCATGGCCTCGTCTCCAAGGGTCCCCTCTAGACGCCCCAACAGCAGGCGTGACCACACTCCTGTGTCCACATCCCCCTCCTAGTGCACGGTTCTCTCACTAGCCCAAGTCTCTCCCATTCCACAGTGACCTTCTTCATAAAATTGCATGAGGGTTTCTCACTGGTGGGCAGAGGTACCACCGTACGCTCGGCTGCCTGTGCCCAGACAGGAAAAACATGCGGTGACCAGTCACCTTTGAAAGGTTTGCAAGAAACTGTGTGACTGCACGTGTTGTCCTGTGAAGTGTGGACCCCGCAGGTTTGTCCAAGGTCTCCAATCCCTCACAGGTAACTGAAATCCGCAAAACCTCGTTGGAGAACTGTGTGACTTATGGCCCGATTCCTGAAATAAGTGCATTCCAAAGCTGAACTCCAAACGCACTGCCAAGGAGTCCATTCTGACGCAGGTAACCCAGGCGGGCAGGGCCAAACTGCCCCTGTGGGTCTCCGAGTCTGTAGCCTTGATGGGAGTAGAAGTCCCATCTTTCTACCTGGGAGCGGCTGGTGGTTTGGGCTGCGGGTCTTGCAGTCAGCAACCCAACACATAAGCATTATGCCAGCCCAGCACGCTATGCGTTTGCACCAGGACCACGACAATCAAGGGCGTGTGCACGTCTGCATGGATTAGCAGCCCGAGGACAAGCAGCATGATGACCAATCACCATGGCTGCTGGGTTAGCCAAGGTAGCCTAGAGAAACAAATCCATAGAAACGCTTATGTGTGTAAGGAACAGGTTTATATACATGAACAACTATACATTACGAAAACAATCCAGTCCAATGCAAGGTCATAAGTCCAATATTAGTCTATATGTCCGATACCCATCTACAAACTCTTCTTCAGGCTGATGAAGCACATGCAAAGACACCAGGATAATCACATGCCAGTGGGTGCAGAGTCTTGTATATCCAGGGGTGGTAGAAGCATCTCAGCGCTGGCTGGGGTTTCCCAGGGGTTCTTCCAGTTTCCAGGGCTCAGAGTCTATCAGCATGCTGCCATGTGTCTCGTCAGCTGCAATGTCTCCCAGGGAGTCCTGAATTCTCACCTCCAAGGGGAAATACAGCTGGATTTCCCAAAATTCTCAGGAGAAAGCCATGCCCACACAGAGGTCTCATTGGCTATCTCCAGACTGACAGGCTAGACTCCACCCCCACACTCTGAATCCTCAAATTGACATCAGAGCAGGTGACTGCCCCAGATGCCCAGGGAAATGAGCAAGAAACGGAGTCTCCCTGCCCTGTCGGGTCCGTTCTAAAAGCGCAGGGATGGAAGCCTACTCAGTTCCTAACATTCCGCCCCCCCCACCCCCCCCCCACCCCGCACAGTCCCTCCCCTGGAGAGGCCAGCCAGCCTGGCCCTCAGGCTGCAGTCACTTCAATGTGCACTGGCATGCAGACAGAGGCTGAGGATGTGACTGACCGGAAGGGTAAACACCACTCCCGGGGGCCTAGATTCTCACTGTGACAAGGATATTCCAGTGTGGACTCATGACAGGCAGCAGTTTTAAAAAGTCAAGGAGATGGTGGTCAAAAATCGGTTCCCTGGGAGCATTACCTAAGGGGGGGAACACACACTCATCATTCTGCTGTATGTTTTCTGGGGTCTCGTTTGTACTCTGATCTCTGATACATGGGGCTGATAATAAGCATCAAGTGAGTTGCCTGTCAGAGGAAGATGTTGTTGTTGTTAAACAGACTTGCCAGGCCCATGGTGTGGCCATAGTCACTGCCTAAGCACGGGACCCCATCCCCCAACCAGTACAGCTGCCCCTCCCAGAGGGACAGGAACAATATCTAGGGGGAAAGGAAGGCGAGAAGAAAAGAAGCAAGGGAGGAAAGTGCATGCACTTCCCCCACCTCCCAAACCAATGACTAAAGGCTGGGTAAAAAGGGATCTAAAAACTATGAGAGAGGGGAGGGTAAAACTGCCCTGGGGTGAAGGTGGCATGCAAGCGCCAGCCAGCCAACCCAGGCAGGCCATACATACAACTCCTTCTTGGATTCTAGCGCTTCCTGGTAGTCGGGGCAACGCGGAGAGCCTAGTGAATGGGTTTTTAACCATTTGTGTCTTCAGGCGTGTAAGAGAATACCCCCATTGATTTCATCATGAATAATTCACTCCCTGTCCATGAAGCACTCGGCGTGATGCTACTAAGTGGGGGGTGGGTGCCAAGTCTCCCTTCAGGGTTCAAGGTTTCCCGTTGGCACTTGCTGTCGAGGCTCTGACCAGGCAGACCACCCCTCAGAAGGGCTGTCAGATGACATCTGCCCTAAAATCGAGCTGCCTAGACCAGTGAGGGGCGTGCCCATCTGTGGGTTTGTTTTTTGTCTCGATGATGTCATCGGGCAACCTGCTGTTTTGGGGGCTGTGGCCGTGTCATTTGGAAATGGATCCGGGCAATGAGCAACCCGCTTCTCATGGCCACTCCAAGGACACTTGACACTGACTGAAACAAGGAATGCTCATCTGAGACCTTGGCCCTCATTACCCAAAACAAAGAACAGGCTCTTTCGCCGGGCCAGGCAACGCCACACACCACATGCAAATGAAGCCAGCTGGACAAAACCTGTATTCAGAAGACCCAGATCTCAAAACGCCTTGTTCTGAGCTCAGTCAGCCTCAGAGCTCCCTCAGGAGGACATCATCCTCTGAGAAACACAGCTGGGCCATGGAGGGACACCGCTCCTTTCAAGGCCAGGATTGCCCCCGGGGCCAGCTTGTTAGAACGAGCTCCCCTCTGCCGTTCTCCTGGCCAGCTGGAGAAGGTCGACAACTGGAATCTCACGGAAAAGAAGAGGACTTGGTGCACTCTCGGCCGGCATCTTTGAAACTCCCAGCCACCGAGTGCAGGCTGACTCACAGCGGCCCCCTGGGGGTTCCCGTGACTGTGACTGCTGATGGGAGTGCAAAGTCCAGTCTTTCTCCTGCAGAGCTGTTGGTGATTTCGAACTGAAGACCAGGCGGATCACAGCCTGGCTCCCCAGGCCACCACCAGGGCTCCGAGCATCTTCGAAATGATGGCCAGACTTGTGGTGCAGTGCTGAAGCATGACCAAGAAGTCAGCTGTTGGAACCTGGAGGCATCTGGGAGAGAGAAAGAGGAGGCTCCCTCGTCCCATCAAGACATACAGCCTGGGAAGCCCACAGGGCCAGTTCCACCCTGTCCTCCTGCGGCTCCTGAGTGGAATCACTTGAATGGCAGGGCGGGTACCCCAAGTGCATAGCCACCATCTCTCTTATGGAGGATCCTTCCCTGTACCAGCCATGGGAAGCTGGTAGGGTGAACCAGGTGTTCCCAGTCATCTGTCCTGTGGGATCAATCTGAGTCCGATCCACTTAAAGGCACCCAATCTTCCCTAACCATGACCTAAGACTTCCCTAACCATGATCTCTTCCTGCATCAGAAAAGTTGCTTCCTTTCCGTGAACTCCTACAGCTAAGAGGTGGTTAGGAAGGACAACGTGTATTTCCTTCCCTCCCCATCCCCTGGCCCCACCCCCTCCCGTCATCCAGCAGGAGCTGCTGCTGGCTGGCATACCACAGGCATTCAGCAAAGGCTGGTCATGGCCATGAGAACCCAAGTCTGTTTCTCCATGAACACATTTGGGTATTCGTTAATAACTAAGAAAATCCAATCCGCAAACACTTGTCCGACGCCTGCTATGAGCTCTGAGCAGGTCGGCACTGAGGCTGGCCCCAAGAATACTGACTCCCCCAAGATGCGGGGTTGAAGTAAAGACAGAAATGAAGTGAGCAGATCCACGATCTCATTTTCAAACATCTCAGGACAAAGACTCACTACGTCACACTGCCCCACATTGAGCAGAGGGAATGAGGAAGTTGGCCGTAACACCTGCCTGAGAGGGGTATGGAGACGGTGGCCCAGCCTCCTAAAAGCATCAGATTGCTTCTTGGGGACAAGGCTACTTGTCACAGCCTGTGTGACAAGCAGATGTCACTACCCTTCTCTTACATGTGGGGAAAGAAATGGAGACTTGGGAATCTAAGTTATGTGGGTCCTTGTCAAGGTTCTTAGAGAATGATGGTCTTGAACACCCTCTTCTGGCCATGTTAACCCTCTGCCTCCCTGGAATCAATCTAAAGAGCATCAGTCCCCTTGTATTCAATAGACCCTCCAGGTATTTGGGAGTCAGGAATGGGGTGCATTTGGGCCCAAAGATGGGGACAAAGAGAGTGGGCGATGCTGCTGCCACCACCGCCAAGGATTAGCAGCACCCTCGTGAGGCAAGTGCTGTTTCCAGTCCCATTTTGCAGAGGAAGGAACTGAGGCACATAGAGGCACACAGTAGGCAGCAGAGTCAGCACTCACCCCCAGTTGTCTCCAGGATAGAGTCACATGTGGCTGATGTGTGTGCACGCATGTATGCCATCAAGACGAGGACCCAGCCTCCTCCAGCCTATAGGCGGCCCATGGCACTGGCCCTCCCAACCATCCACCCTCATAAAGCACCCCAAGTCGGGGAGTGAGTTCCCTTCTCCAACCTCTCCCATCCTCCTCGCCACAGCCCTGGGCTCACGCACAAACTCTCCTCTGGACTCCCAAGTCCGCACCCAGCCATGGACTGGAGCCCGCCCCTCCTCGGCACCCGCCTTCTGGGTGACTCTCAGGAAACAAAGCCACTCCTCACAGCAGGTCCGCTTTTACCATCGCATCCCTCACGGGCAGCACAGCACTTCTCAGCCTGTGGGTCACAACCCCTTTGGGAATCGAACGAACCTTCCCTAGGGGTCCCCTGGTTCATCAAGTAGCAAAATGACAGTGATGACGTAGCAGCGAAAATAATTTTATGGTTGGGAGTCACCACCACATGAGGTATTGTATGAAAGGGTCATGGCATGAGGGGGCTGGAGAACCACTGACTGATCTAGGTGCATCCTTGAAAGATTCCCTTCCAGCCTCCCCCCCTCCCACACACACACACACAGCGACACCAGCTGAGTCACCAAAACCTCTCTGCAACCGTTTCCTCAACTGACTCTGGGTGTTTCCATTCTCCACTTAGGCCGTTGGACTCCACCCCCTCGAATCATTGCAACACGCAGAGTGCGGGCTGCTGGAGCTGGCCAAAGATCCAGCGTGGGGCTCTGGTGGCCTGTCTCTCGTGACCTTCTGACTCCAAGCAGAACATCTTGCCCGGTGCTGTATTCGTTCAACAAAGCCGTGGTTTCTTTTAGGTTCTCTGCATGCTCCTTCGGTGTGGAACGGCTCCATGGTTCAGCCTGGGCCACAGACAGCAAGCCAGGACTCGGAAGCACACACCCACGGTCCGTCCACGCACCAGGCAGCAAGTGGCGTGGGGCACGGCTGGCGCGCCAGCCTCATTCCAAGCAGTAATTTGCGCTGGTCTCATTTCCTTCCCATCAGAGCTGCAGGGCTTGTGAGCCTTGGGAACACGGCGGGCCTGGTAGATTCATTCACTGTTCATTTCAGGAAGCCCCTGGCAGCCCGGGTTCAATAGGAATTGTTAAGAAGCACCGACCACTGAAAGCGCTGAAGATCAGCATCCCAAGCCGGGCGGCATCTGCAGAAAGCAATCCCCTGAACCTACCACGGCCACCTGCTGTCCCCCCCCCCCCCCTTGCCAGTCAGCCACAGGGACAGAGGTTTTGTAAGACCGAGGAGGAGTGACAGCCCAGCACACCGCATCCTGTGATTGATAGGCCTTCTGGGCAGACCCACTGTTCTTTCCCACTGCAAAGGGAAGGAACACCATGCATTGCAGGGCACGCACCTGCAAGCTGCACTGAGCGGCTTAAAGGACTTACTGACGGCCCTTGCTTTAAAGAGAACTCACAATAAGAAACCAAGATCCACACAAAGCTCGGGGGCTGGGAATCCACTGAGAGAAGAGCCATTCCCTCCAGAGGGTCCCACGTTTACTTCAGGGTCCCTAAGGAGGGGAGAGGAGGAGTGGCAGTGGTGAAGATGCTGCTGCTGCCAAGGACTAACAATGAGCTGGTCAGCCAGAAAGGGAGATCGCCGAGTGACTTTTTACATCGCTCCTAATGGAGCTCTCTGGGATTCAAAGCTAATCCACCCACATGTTCCCAGGCAGAGCTGTTGGCTGTGAAGCCCCCTTCAAGGGTCGCGGTGTCAGAATCCACTCTCGGGCCATGTGCTCTGGTTTGGCAAGGACGGACAAACAAGCATAAAACCCAAACCAAACCTAGGGTGGTCAAGTCACTCTCCCTCACAGCGGCCCCCAAAGATGGGGTTCTGACAACAGCTCCTTAGAGTTTACAATGCAGTCAGCGGTAGGAACACGGGCTGCCTTGTCTTTCTTCTGTGCGGTGTCTGGTGGGTTCAAACCATCGACCTTGCAGGTAACAGCTGAGCACTTTCACACTGTTCCGCCAGAGACGATGCCGACTCAGAGCAGCCCCAGAGGACAGGGCAGAGCTGCCTCTGTGAGCTTCCAAGACTGACTGTTTAGGAGACGAGAACGCCCCAGCTTTCTCCTTCCAAACAGCTGGTGGTTTCCAACTGTGGTCCCTGCAGCTCGAGGCCCAACAGGTACCCAAGACGCTACCTGGGCTCCACATCCAAAGCCTTCTGACTTGTCAGAGCGGCAGTCAAGAGGGTCCTGAAATCGCCCGGGTGAGACATCCGTCTAAAAAGTGCCTGCTGTTTATTGTGTTTATTGTGTTTGCTGGGTGCCTTTCCAGGTTCCGGTGGAAGACAGGGAAACCACTGCCAGACAGAGCCTCCCAGGGCCACAGCAGCCTCCTGCTGCCTCCCCTCACCCCCCTCTCCATGGGACTCTGAGACCCAAAGACTCTCTACTGTAGTAGAGAGGGCCTTTCCTTGTAGTCTGGCCCTCCCCTCCGAGGAGACAAAGGGGAAGCCTTTGTCAAGTGGAAGGGCCCATGGAACGGGTGATCTGGAGATGGGTCTTGAAATACAATGAAACTTGATTCCTGGCAATACACTGTATCTCAGGGTAGATCAGGACTCCTGGGGTCTTGCGGGGGTGATTTCTCGAGCACGGACTGCCAGGTCTGGTCCTGAGGGATCTCCAACCTCTAACCTGTCCTCCAGCAGCCCAAACCTTCAACGGCTGGCCCCACCCATGTGTGGGGAGGAGGTGCGGAGAAGTCCAGCCAGCAGAGCACAAGCAGAGAGGGCCATGTCGGGTGGCAGAGATGCCGAGAGCACAGGTGGTGGACCCACAGGGTGGTGGGCAGTGGTCCAGCCAGGCCGGGAGCTGGTGCAGAGACTTGGCCTTGACTCTGCAGCAGGCCCAAATGACTCATGCCATACACATGCCCCAACTGCACTTCCTGTGGTCACAGTGGGCAGAACAAGCGGAGAAGGAAAGCCTACCAAGCCTCAACCTGGAGACACAGCGTCCTGCCCTATTCGCCTATGGGGCCCACAGTGGTTTTTAGATAAATAGCCACTCCAATTTTTCTAATTGACAGTCTCGTGGTTGCCATGTGCAGCTGATTTTGGATCGCACACATCACTCCGACTTGGAAAGCAGGAGTAAAGGTTGAACCAAGTCACATCAGCGTTGTGGAGGGGTGGGAAGCTGAAGGGCAAAGAATCCTTCTCCAACCTAAGGTGTGCACCGCCTGGCGGGGTCTTCCGCCAGCAGACGGTGCACAAACTATCATGCGTCTAATTGTGAGAAGGCAGTAAGTCGAGTCTGCACCTGCAAACCGCACACAAGTTCAGCCGGGAAGCAGCAGGGAGTCAGTAGTCCATGGGCAGGTGTTCTGTTGTTCTTTTACCCAGCCTGGAGATACGCTCCTTGGTGATTCCTGCTTTTCCAGACAAACCTGCTGAGCTGCCAGGCAGGCTGGCCTGGGGGACCAGGATAATGTTGAAATCAGGTTAGCAGCCGGCGCCGACAGAGCGGACAGCGGGAGTGGGTGCAAGTGCTGAACATGGCAGCCCGGCCCACGTGTTCCTGGGCAAACCCTTCGTGGCTCTTCCAGATGGCCACAGCCAAGCTGGAAATCCCAGGAAATTAGAGCACACAAAACCCACCCTGTGAAGCAGAAGCCACGCTCACAACCTACAGAAAGAAACCTACACCATTGCAGAAGTAGGAACTCAAGCTCATGGTCACTGAGTGGATTCAGACTCAGGGTGACCCGATAGTGAGTGATGATGCTCCAAAAACCTCCATACTTCCTGTGTTAGTCCGGGTAGACTAGAGAAATAAATTCAAAAACGCCCATATGGATATAAGGGAAAGATTTTTATACAAGAGGAATGGAACTCTGAGAAAGCATCCCAACCCAGTCCAAGGTCATAAGCCTGGTATTAGCCCATAGCCCGATACCAGTCTATGAAGTCTCCTTCCGACTCATGAAGCACATGCCATGACACCAGGACAATCACAGGCCAGTGGGTGTATCCAGCGGCAGTAAAAGCATTCCAACGCTGGCAGGGGTCTCCCCATGGCTCCTCATTTCTAGGGCTCAGGGTCCACCAGCTGTATCCATTGGCGGGAGAAGCATCTCAGCGTTGGCAGGGGTCTCTCTGTGGCTTCTCTGGCCCCAGAGGTCTGGTTCCATCAGGGCAAGCCCATGTGGCTTCTCCTCCAGCTCCTCCAGTTCCTCGCATGCTGCCCCCTTGTCTTGTCAGTCAACCGACTCCAAGAGACTGAGTCTATAGTCTCTCACCTCCACGGAGGAAATATCACGAGATTTCCCAGAATTCTCAGAGAAAGCCGTGCCCACACAGAGGTCCCATTGGCTGTCTCCAGACTGACAGGATAGACTCCACCCCTACACTCCTAATCATGAAATTGACACCAAGTCCATGACTGCCACACCTCCTTAACCCAACATTCTCTGAAAAAGCCCTACTGGGCTTTACCTGCTCCCCCACGCCTACCCTTCAACACCAGGGGTGGCGGCTGGGCCGCTAGCCTGCCTTTGGAATATGGTGCCCACCCTGATCCACTCCACTTGCCACTTTGCCTGCATTCCACCCAGTGCTGTAATTGTGACTTCCAACCTGCACGTATGTCCATGTCACCTGTCCCATAATCCACTGTATATGCAAGACCAGAGAAAGTGCAAGACCTGCAGTACATGTGTCAACATGCCTATCTCCCGGGTCATCGATAAGGCAGGCTGGTGACGCTGTGGTTAAGCGCTGGACCGCCAAGGACAAGATGAGTGCTTTTGGACCGAGCGGTTGCTCTCTCTGAGGGAGAAGAGGTGACCGACATACCAGCCAGGGAAACACCATCGTCGGGGCAGGATCCTCTGTGCTGGGGCCTGCCACGCTCAGGAAACATGCAACAGCAGGAGTGATGGCTTGGGCTTGGGTGCTGGGAACAAGTCTCTCCCCTGACTGGGGATGTTGGTGACAAAGTCAGGGTCAGGCCTGCCCTGTTTTCACTCACACTGTCACACGGACATTCGAGGGTCTGTTTAGTGAGCTTGGCACTGACACGAAGCTATGAGAAATATCTAATCCATGAAGGAAAGAAGAGCTACCAATAGGCGGTGTTTAACAAACAAATGTGGCAATGGGGTGCTGGGCGTCAGAAACAAGAGTCTCGGGGCAGTGTGGAAAACACAAAAGCTTGAAATGAGCCCACGGCAGTACACAAGGCAATCCTTGGGCGGTCAACATGCTAGGCTACTAACCAAGAGGTTGGCGAGGTTGGAGGTCACCCAGGGAGTGTGTATGACGCCTGCATTTGACTCGATGTCTACGTGAAGATGAAGCCGATTCCGGTTGGTCTTGAGGGATCTTGCTGACCAGAGCATCAAAGTCTATAGACCCTGCGGGGTTTACCGGCGATGCAACGCCGTCCGCTGCTCCCTTCATCTGAGAGTCCCTGTGGTTCAGTGCCTTTGTTTTTCGTGTTTCCTGGTTTGTAAAGGGGAACTTGGCAAGTCTGGGTTGTCTACAGTCACAGAGAATTCTCAATGAGTGAGTGATACTATTCCAGGGAGATCAACTCCAATTGGTCTGGAGTGAATTTGCTGTCCGGTGCATTTGAAACTAAGGGGCCCCAACCACCAGCGCCCACCCCGCCTTTCTGGGACCCGTGTGTGCGTATCAGAGAGCTCCTGGCGTTAGCCCTTCCCTCCGCTGTGCCTGCTCACTCACTTGCTCTCCATGTGGCCTCCCCTCCCCACCCCCCTTCCCCCCGCCCCACTTCTGTGCTTTCAAACCTGACTGCATGCTGAGCTCCAGATCCCAAATTCCGGTTTCTCACAGTGGCTCCCAGCCATGTTCAGCTCTACAGATGGAAAACGCATTGTCCCAGCTTTCCCATCGCCTGGATGTTCCCCCTCCACATTCTTGCGCTGGCAAAGATCAACGTTTGAAACTGTGAAGTCATCTCAGTCTCCTCCGTGCTGAACCTTGTAAAACCTCCAAGTCTGGCCCATCCCTCTGGACACATCACCCAGCAGGCTCACCTCCCCTCGGCCAGCCTGTCCTCTCCCCTCCCCACAACACCCCACCCCACACCTCACCTCTTGCAGAAAGTCTCCTACAGGTCTTTTGAAAGGCTACCTTCCCATCACCCCCAGTTCACCTGCCTCCTAGAGGGCCACGTCCTCACTCTTCAGACAGCTGCCAAATCTTCTGCCCTGGAAAGGCTGTCCTGCTCCTGGCCTGGGAACTTTAACTCCTGCCCACTGCGCAGGGGTCTCACAGCAGCAGCAGTCACCTCTAACTCCTTCTAGAATGCTAAAGCCCACCTGCTTTTTCTTGTTTGTTTGTTTTTTGTTTTGGGGGGGGGGGGCATCACTGCCCTCTGGTGGTGGGAGTAGGAGGCCCAGCCTTGCTGCTGGCTTTGAACCTCCAACCCAGTGGGCCGCAGTCCTGCGCACAACCACTACGCCACTGGGGCTCAGCCCCCCTCCTGCTTTTTTTAAAACCGCTTTCAACACCAATTGCCATCAGCTTGATTCTAACTCACGGTGATTCTCTGGGCAACGAGAGAGATGCCCCAGCGGAAGACCAGGGACACGGAGCAGGCAGGGTGGGGGCAGGTGGTGCGCGGACAATTTTGAGGTCAGGGTTAGTATCACATTTTTTAACAAGACAGGTAGACATCTTCCCAAATCACTGAAGCTTTGCAACAAGTCTGCTATCCAAACAACAACTTCAGAAGGACCAGACCTGGGAAAATAAAGCAACAGTGGCTTAGGTCCAGACCCTGGGACCCTGAAGCTGGTATCAGACACAGGGGCTGATATCGGACTTGTGGGCTTGACCTGGTCTGGGCTGGGATACTTTCTTAATGTACAATTACTCGTTATCTAAAGCTCTTTCTTAAACATGAGCCTTCCTGGATTTGTTTCCCTAGTCTACCTGGACTAAAACAGGGTTCCCCAAGTGCAGGAGCGTCACATAATGATGAGCTGGCTGGCAGTCTTGTAAGCCAGCCCAAAGCTGGTTTGAAGACAATTTTTAACTGGGAAAGATTTTTAACTGGGATAAGTCTTGCAGTTACCAATTTGATCCTAAGAACAAGAGCCAATCGAAACAGTGGCTTCCATGGGGATCTGCTGGGCCAGTTAGATTTGAGGCATGGAGTTGCACTCAGAAGGTGCTGGTGGCTGACTTCTGGAATTCCAAGAGGTCATCAGGGTAGATTGCCCTGGGTGCAGGGCAGTCACTGGGGCGTCTCAGGAAAAAGTGTTAAGAAATTGGGAAGATGCATCGTGGGGCTGCGGAGAGAAAGCCAAGAAAGCTACATCCCGGAAGCAGCCTTTCTCTCATCCCAGAAGTGCGCCTGCTGTCTTAGAGAGACGCCAAGGCTGTCCAGTGAGGTTTCTGCCCCTTCGGACGCTTTTGTTCTGAAAACTCAAAGGACATTGAAAAGAAATACTTGGCGTCCCTCAAGGATGCCCAAACTGCCTTTGTGACAAGGAACGATTCCACCAGCACAGAATTCTTGGGGGAAAGGTCTGAGAGATGGAACCACTGCCTGCAGAAGGGGTGGGTCTGTGGCCCCCAAATAGTTCCACATTGTGATAGGTAGGCTTGTTGTGACAACATGGCCGACGGACACGTGAGATCAACTGAAGCGTGGAGCCAGAAATGGCTCAACGAGTCTCCGCCTTGCTCTCTTGCTCTTGAAGCTTCGGACCAGCCAGCTGCCTTGTTTGTCCAAGCTCGATCTCTAAGCTACACTACCCGCGGCACGCCTAATCCGTGGACTGTCTCGCTGTGAGTTGAGGTTCCTTCAAGTTCTGCTTCGTCACGCTCCTGGAATAAGCATCCCTTGAGCTGGGGACTGTCAGACCCTGTCATCAGGCTGACTGTTGGTGATCTGCCTTGCTGTTTGCTGCTTGTGGCTGGATAGCGTGAACTGCTGTAGAGAGGACTACTCGGCGGCCCTCAAGGCTCTAAGGATTGCCAGTGTACTAGCTGTCTCATGCAAGTGAGTTGCACCGAGCCATTTAGACTGTTTTATTGATTAGTTAGCTGTTTATTTCTCCTGTGAGATATCTTTCTACATAATATATTATATATTATATATAGGGGGGTGGGAGGGAGAGAGAGAGAGAATAAGAATTATCAGTGTCCTGGTTTTGTTTCTCTAGAGAACCCTGTCTAACACACACACTTTGGCATCTTTGTCGAATAAAGGTGTTTGTGAATCGATAGCAGTCTGTTCCGACTTAGCCTCCTCCCTTCCCCTCACAGTCCCACAGAGCACCCACTCCCTGCCTCCAGGTCGATGCAGACACACTAGACCTGCCCCTGGGAGTTTCAGAGGCTGTAACTGGTTGTGGGAGCACACATTCTTTAAAAGCACCAAGCTATGGAAACCAAGAAAGTCAACAGGGGACAGTGGTGGATG
Organism: Nesogale talazaci; assembly: GCA_004026705.1. Classification (NCBI taxonomy): domain Eukaryota; kingdom Metazoa; phylum Chordata; class Mammalia; order Afrosoricida; family Tenrecidae; genus Nesogale; species Nesogale talazaci. The sequence continues at coordinate 962 of PVJH01041601.1, read as the reverse complement.
CAGGCAGGCCCTTTTGCAGGCTGGTTCCCCTATTTCTTACCCTAGGCAGTGGACACAAGGAGTCCCTGAGATGAAGCTGAGCTGGGCGCTCTCATTCTGTGCCCTGTGCATTACACATCCCACCAGACAAAGGTCAGCTCTAGAGTTAGGCTGCGGCTCCTTAAGGAAGGAATCACAGCTTCAAGGATGGGACATTTCCCAAAGCCCTTTGCACTAAGACTATTATACCACTGCTTTAAATCAGCCACAGACAGAAAATATATACACTCAATGTATAATTGACCAATAGTTAAAAGCTAAAAAAAACAGCACAACTCATGAGCCATAGCGGATCAACCAAGCTTTTCTTCTGAAGTGCCTTCTGGTTAGCAGCCCAGCACACTCAGGAACTCCCTGACATCACTGCCCTATACCTACTGATACTGAGTCATTTCCCTCTCACTGCAGTACTACCTAGGATTTCCAAGGCTGTCTGTACCCATCCAGACAGCCTCAGTTTTCTCCTGAGGAACTGCTACTTGAGTTTGAACCACTGGCCTTGGGGTTGATTAGCAGTCCAACGCTTAATAACAGCACCACCTGGACATCACCACTGCTGTCACCACCTTGCATAAGAAAGGCTTCTTTAAAAGTTTATGGGAAATTTCCGTAATCTTTGACTCTATTTTCATGAAGTTTTGAAGACCCACATCCACCCACCTCACATTGTACAGTCTCTCCCCTTCTTCCACTTAAACATCATTCCTCACTGCCAACCCTCTGCAAAGGAAGGACAGCAGCATGGATGTCAGCAGTAAGGAATAGTGGCGAGAGGCAGGAGAGAGGCAGGACATCAAGACATTGTGACTGCCGAACCTTTCCCTTACTAAAAATCATTTCTCAAAGTGCAAATAAACGAGTAGCTGAGCAGACTGCAAGTGTCCTATCTAATCTAGTTAGAGCCCTTTTCTGTGCCCTTCCTC
>PVJH01041600.1:0-14848 GCA_004026705.1 Nesogale talazaci | reverse complement strand
AGGATCTACATATAACCCCCTCCCTGGGGGATGGACAACAGAAAAGTGGGTGAAGGGAGACACTGTAAGTTCTCTCCTGTCCAATTGACAGGTTTCCTAGGAGAAGTTACCCTGTAATGAAAAATTAACATCTTGATAGCAATTTGAGAGTTCCCAAATACAGCAAGAGGAGACAACACATTATGATTTTAATGTAACTCAAGATATATAGGCAACTTTCTTAAATGAAATTATTTTTGATGATAGGGAAAAACATTAAATCGAGAGATTAAGTTGAGGTATTATATTCTATTTATATTCTATTACAATATTTCTTCTCATTTGATTGACTCTTCTTTTTATGTTCCTTAGTAGAGTTTTACTTTTTTAAAAAGTTGAGATCCTAAATATTCTTGTTAAATCTTCTCCTAAAGCTGATACCAAGAGCTCAGGTAGAAAGCAAATGTTTTGAGAATGATGATGGCAACAAATGTACAAATGTGCTTGACACATTGGATGAATATATGGATTGCGATAAGAGCTATATGAGGCCCAATAAAATGATTTTAAAAATCTCCTAAAATTCTGTATTTACTATTACTCTTAGGTTTTAAACAGTGTATTTATCTGGTAGATATTTGAATTTAGCAAGCAATTATTTTTATCATTACTTCTACAATATTTGCTTTGGTGAAATTTCTTATTTTTGTCAATATCAACTTATTGAAATTTAATATAATCTAATCTTTTAAATGAATTGTCATTTTAATAACTCACTTCTTTTTTTATATGCCAAATATTATTTGTGCTATTGTTGGTGTATACCGCTGAGTCAATTCCAACATACAACAACTGTATATTTCTATTATATGTACTTATAAATACTTATTAATTATGAGGGTAATTGAAAAAGTACTGTTATAAAATCATAGATGCATTTATTAAATGAAAATATCTAATGTGAAACTATCGTTCCTCAACATCTTCTCCATTTAGGTCAATAAACCTCTGCAGGTGACATTTCCATCTTTCTAATCCTTTCTGAAGAATTCTCTGTTCCTTAACTTACACCACATCAAAATGGCAGTTTGGGAATCCTTGAGGGACTTAAATAATGTTCCTTTGCAATATTCTTTGAATTTCTGGAACAAAGAGTAGTCGGGAGGCGTACAATAAAGCTGTAGAATGGAAGAGATAAAACTTGCCAACCAAAGTCTCCTAGGACATCCCTTGTTACCCTCCAACAATGAACAGGTGCGTAGCTTGGATGAACAATAATCCCTCTGCACAGGTTTCCTGGTCTTTTTCTCACCGATGCACTTTTCCATTTTCTCAACCCTTCTTTATAATAAGCTCCTCTGGCTGTCCTGTGTCCTTCAAGAACCCCTATGAAGATGGCCTCTTTGGAGGCCCAAAATACAGTTGTCATAACCTTCTAAACGGAACCTTGAATTGAACCAGTCCAGCAGATCCCCTCAGAAGCCACTGTTTTGATTTAACAGTGTTTTGCAGGCACTCTAAGGAGATGAAGACACATGTATTCCTGAGAGAACTTCTCTGTCCCTATCCACGGATCTCAAAAATGTGTAAACATATTTCATTTGGAATAATATTTTCTGACTGACCCTCACATACTTCAAATACTTGCTATAAATGCTTATAATACTGAGTAGGTAATGACAGATTTGCCTTATCCCTGAATTTAACAGGAACTCTTCCACTAAGTTTGATACTGTATTTTGTGTAGAGATTAAACAACATTAAAAAAAAAAAGGTCTTTATTTTAAGTCTTAAAATCATGAGTATATGTGACATTTCATCAAGTTTGTTTTTTAGAGAGATAATGTATAGAGATAATCATAATTGTTGCTTGGAGATACGTAGAGAATTATATTATTATATTGACTAACATTAAACCTCCTCTGCATTCCTGGGATGACGCTTATTCTTTTAAAGTTATGCCACCATCTGTCTATAAATTTTTGATTTAGGATATTTGCACTGATGATATGTGGTTATTTGTCTGTATGTTGTTTTGTTTGTGATACTTTGACAGGTTTTGTTATCAATGTTTGTGGTGGTTACATCATCTGTGGAGGGAGCTGAGAGGGGAAGGGATGAGAAGCTGAAATTAAGGGCTCAAGTGGAAAAGCAGAGATTTGGAGAATGATGACAACAGCAGGCAGGCAAAGGGGCTTGGCACAGTATATGCATGTATGTACTGTGATAAGTGATGTACAAGCCCCCAATAAAATGATTTAAAAAAAAAAAAGAGTTGAAGGGAGGGCTGAGCCCCGGTGGCATAAGTGGTTGAGTGCAGAACTGCAGCCCACGGGCTTGGCGGTTCAAATCCAGGGGCGGCTCTCAGGAGCAGTACTGGGTAGCGCCCACGAGCACCAGAGGCAGTGATGCCCACACACACAAAAAAAGGAGTTGAAGGGGTGAGGTTTAGCTTGTCAGTCAGGTCACAGCCTGATGACCTCATCTGAAGGCACTAAGGATATAAAAAGCCTGCTGGAAGTAGAACACAAGCTCACTCACTGAGAGACATTCCTGTTCAGAAAATACAGAGAACTACATGAAAGCACTGGAGCTGAAAGAGCCACATGGAAGCCCCTGCTAGTGCTGAGATGCTTCCACTGGATCCACAAGACTTTTCACTTACTGGCCTGGGATCTCCCTGCATTTGGCATCATTGCATGTGTTTCATGAGACTGAAGAGGACTTTATAGATTGAGATCAGACATATGGTCTAATATTGTACTTATGGACTTGATCTGGATTGGGCTGGGATGTTTTCTCAATACTCAACTGCTCTGGCATATGCAGCTCTTTCTTATACGTATATTAGTGTCTATGAATTTTATTTCTCTAGTCTCTCCAGAGAAACACAATTTTATACTGTATTTTTAAAGCAGCAGTTCTCAACCTGTGAGTCGTGATCCCTTTGGAGGTCGAACGACCCTTTCACAGAGGTCTCCTGATTCAATTCATAACAGTAACAAATTTATAATTATGTAGTAGCAATGAAAATAATCTTATGGTTGGGGTCATCACAACATGAGGATCTGTATTAAAGGGTCGTGGCATTAGGAAGGTTGAAAACCACTGTTTTTAAGAACATACTTTGCTTTTCTTCTCTACTCTCTAAATTGATTGAGTGTTATCTGGTCTTTGAAGATTTGACTGACTGAAACTTTTTGGGCCTCGTAGTTTGATGAGTAAGAGATATTTCATAACTTTATAAATTTCTCTCATGACAACTGATCTGCTGAAATCTTTCTGCTCTCTGTAATCATTTATGAACATTTCAGAAATCATCCTTTTCATCCAGCTTTTCAATCTGTCTCTCATAGGAGAAAGAGAAGTAGTTATTTTAGTATTCTTTAAAAATATTATGATTTAATAGTAAAATAATTAGTTATTTTCACACCCTGCTTCTAATTCTGTTTATTTGAACTTTCTCTCCTTTAGAATAACTTGACTAGCTAATGACTTAGACTTGTTTAAAATCCTGATAATTGGCCCTCAAATGTACTTCTACAGTTTTTGTTTTCCGCAGTATACATTTCACTGCATCCCTATGTCTAAAGTATATATTTCTCTTTTATATTGAACTGCAAACAGAACTAATATTCCATGAAATTTACCTTTTCTGACAGTGACTTTTGTACTACATTTTAATTGTATTATCCAATTAATCCAAAATCCTTTCCTCCTCATTATGAAGTAGCCACATCTGCAAAATATCCCACCAAAATATAATCTTCCCCATTTTTATATCTTAATGCAAGACACTTTACTTAGAAGGGTAAAGATTATCTTAACTGAAAATGTCTCTTGTAACACCTCTGTGTGTTGGGGAGGGAGAAAACAAATAAGCTGATACCAAGGGCTCAAGCAGAAAGATGTTTTGGAAAGGATGATGGCAACATATGTACAAATGTGCTTGACACAATGGATATATATAGTTTTATAAGAGCTGTAGGAGCCCCCAATAAAAATGATTTTTTTAAAAATTTCCCCCAAAAAACACCACTGTGGGTTAAGATCAGCCAAGGAATAAACTGAAATGGTGGATCTGCATATCTTTATATCTGAGAAAATCATCTTGTGGCTGTTTGCCATTGAGTCCGTTCTGATTCAACGGTCCCTATGACCAAGCAGGGCTACACCCACTGGGTTTCTAAGGCCACGCACCTGTGGGGAAGCAGTGCCACCTTTTTCGCGAGGAACAACTGGCGAACAGGAAATGCAAACCTTCAGGTCGCCTCCTTGAGAAGAGTTTAAGACCTAGGACTTCGTCAAGAGGTCACACTAAACTGAATTAAGCAGGAGTCGGTTAAATGGGACTTTGCACCTTGACAGGAGAGGATTTTAGAGCTCAGGGGCTCCCTTGCTGTAATTCAGTGCTGCGCCACTTTGACTCCGTGCTAGAATCACCTGGAGAGTTTGAAACATCCTGATGCCTAAGTCCTATCACAACCCAATTAAGTCAGAATCTCCCTTGCTGGGACCCAGGCGCCAGTAATTTTTTATAACTCCCCTGGTGATTACAATGTGTAGCCAAGGGTGGGGATAATTAATTTGCTTTGTAGACGCACCTGGGCTAGTGCTGACCTTTCAGCTCACACCTGCTATGCTGCTCCATCCCCCCCTCCTTCTCCCCAGTCCCAAACTTTGAGGGCAAATGTTCAAGTAAAATTACATTCTGTATGTAACCCGATATAGATGTACATAAGTAAATTGATATCTATAATTGAAACAAATGTAAAGAAAGAAATAGGCTTAGTATATGCTAAATTCTCTGATATTTCCTATTCTTCTCTCAATCCAGTGAAAACAAGCAAAACAAAACAAACGAATATAATCTGGTCACAAACCACTAAATTGTTTCCCTGACCTCTAATTGGTTGTAACCCACAGTATGAAAATCACTGTTCTAGATTATCTCTCTTTTATGATACATTCTCCAGCCTGACCCTTCTTGTTTCACATCTCTGGTCACATCCTCAGTGGAGTTTGTGGCATCTGACTGATATATAGGAAGACGAGGCCACAGCTACAGAGGACTTGCTACATGTTAGGAATACAGGTAATAGGAATTTGCTTGTTATTTTATTTGCATGATCTTATCTAACCCTCACACCAGCATAGTAATTCTTATTTCCCCCCCATTATCGAGATCCTAAGACTCAGAGAGATAAAGTAACTTGCTTAAACTCACATAGCTGCTAAGCAAAAGAGTAGAGAGACAAGTCTAGGAAGGGACTAAGTAAGAACTATCCTTCCAGAAATCTTTAAGGGAAATTTTTCTGTCTTTTTATTCATTGCTATATTTTATATTATTTAATTTAGTGAAAAGACAACAAAACATACATCATTTCAATACTTTCTTTATGTACAATTGCATGCCATTAACTGCATTCTTTAAACTGGGCTACCTTTCTTGACATTATTCTGCCAATGTTCATACAGTTTTCAGTGGGTGATTCCTCAGAAGTGGACAGCCAAAGTGCTCCTTACAAATGATGATGATAGACTTGGACTTGCAGACTTTGGGCATCTTATCAGGAGAGAGCAGTACCTGAAGGATATCATTCTGGGTAAAGTGAGAGGGTCCGCAATAAAGAGGAAGCCTCTCAGAGATGAATTGACATAATTGTTGCAAGGATGGACTCAAATATGATCACTGTAAGATTTGGATGATGATGGGACAGGACCGGGCTTCATTTCATTCTGTTCCCTATGAATGAAAACTACACTGGACCTAACACCACCGCTTTCCTTGACACCAGCTTCCAAACTATTCATTATTAACACAACACACTCCCCTGAGTTTTTGATATATCCATCTGTGTTCCTGTGATTAACTTGATCACATAAATTCATTCATATAATCTCATGAGTGTATATTCACTGGACAGGAATCCTCAAACTACAGCCCGCGGGCCACATGCGGCCTGCTGAGGATATTTATCCTGTCCACTGGGTGTTTTTGCCACCGCTGCTGTCCGCTGAGCAGCCGACTCATCCCGGGCCCACAGTGAATTTGTTCATAGTTGTTGTTGTTGTTGTTGTTGTTGTTTACTATAGTCTGGCCCTCCAATGGCCTGAGGGACAGTGAACTGACCCCCTATTTAAAAAGTTTGAGGACCCCTGACTTGTGCACAGTTGATGTTGTTGCCGCATCTACTCCCTTTCTTCATTTTTACCCCATGTTTTTAGCCTGTTAAAGAAGCCCTGGGTTATACATTCAGCTACTAATTGCAAGATCAGCAATTCAAAACCACCAGTGGCCCCTCAGGAGAATGAGCTTTTCCACTCCCCTAAAGATTTCCAGTCTCAGAAACCCCCAGGAGAGGGTCTACCCAGGCCTACAGGGTCAGGATGCGTCACAATCAACTCATAGGCAAGTTGAATTGAGTTAGGATGCTGTCTTATGAGCACCCTTTAGTACACTACACCATTTTCCAAACAGAATCATCTGTCTTAGAGTTAGCAGAGGCCTTAGGATTGCACACCGACACTCCTGCCTTCAGTCAGGTAAGCTATTATTGTCATTCCAGCAAAGCTAAAAGATTGACTCAAGTATGGTCTAGAATCCACACCACCCATCTTTTATCACAGCCTCCTTAACTGCAAAATAAAAGTGATGAAATGATTCTTGAATGATATCTTTTATGGTGCAGAGACATCACTTTGACACATTTAAGAGATGCTAACCCCTGTGGCAGCCTGTAGCTGCTCCTCTCCCTTCTTTTCTCGAGGTTCCTGGTGTAGCCTTGAATGTCTTCTTCCAGCATCTTGAACTGCCAGTCTAATGGAGAGCTTCCTCTTAGATGCAGCATCCATCCCCAAATCTCCCATTCAATTTCAATTCCTGGCATATGATTTCGGAGGCTTTGTAGAGTAGATAATTGGTCTTCTCCCACATGGTGGCTAATGGAAATGAACCACCAACTTTTTGATTAACAATTCAACATTTGTGTACTTGGCAGCACCACCAGGTCTTATCTCAGGATACAAAAAGAATTATTTTCTTATAGTTCCTATTTCCATGCCTCAAGTTTATTGTCCCCTGGAAGTAGAAATGTCCTCCTACTGCCCCCTTGAAGCTACAAACTCCCTTCGAGGGAAGGATGATGGAGAGTTCTTCGTAAAACTCCATCTGTGAGAGTTTCACTTCTTTTACCTAAGATTTACTATTAGTTGTGCACTTAAAGTTGATCTTACCATTCAGCAGAATAAAGGGAAAAAGAGCAAAGCTCAATTAGGAATGCATTTTGGAGATGGAACAGTATCACAAAGGTGAATGAGAAGAAACAGAGTACAACACAAGGACTTCTACACTTTAAAATTTACCCAGAACACATTTTGCCTTCAGACACCTGCCTTGCAACACTAGTCTTTCTCTGTTCAAAGCGCACTCATGCACAAGTGGCTGCTTTAAGAATGAGTCTTCTGTGGGGAGTGGGAGGTGGCTGGTGAAAGGGAGCTGATGTTAAGGAGTTCAAGAAGAACTAGAATATTTTGAAACTGATTGTGGTACAATATTGCTTGATGTGATTGAACTATGGGATGATATTATATCTGTATTAGTTCCCAATAAAATGGTTTTGAAAATAAAAGACTAACTCCTCTGATTCCATGCATTTGTACCCTTGAGGAGGACTCTAATCAGTCTGGACTTGTAGGTAAATTAGCTTAGCTTTTCTTTTGTGGTTTCTTTGTGTCAGCGAGAGATAGTAAGTGATGCTTGTACCAATTTTATTTAACAACAAATATTTGTTCAATACCAGTATAGACAGAGTAATTGAGTCTCTGGATAGTGGACACAGTTAATATTCTATGTAAATCTGGTAGACTACAGAAACAAATTCATAGGCACTCAAGTGTATATATGGAAGAGGTTTATATACAAGAGCAATTGAACATTGAGAAAATATCTTAGTCCAGTCCAGTTCAAGTCTGTAAGCTCATATATTCGATACAAATATATACAGCCCTCTTCAGACTCACAAAACACAGGCAGTGATGCTGAATGCAGGAGGATCACAGGCAAGTGGGTTGGAAGTCTTGTGGGTCCAGTGACATTGCTAGCATCTCAGCACTGACAGGGGTCTCGATGTGGCTTCTCCAGCTCCAGAGGTCTGGTTGCATCAGGGTAGATCCATATGACTTCTCCAGCTCCCAGGGCCTAGCACTATGTGTCTTGTCAGTAGAGGCAGGGAATGAGGCGAGAGAGAGAGAGAGAGAGAGAGAGTGAGAGAGTGTGTCTCCCACCTCCAAAGAGGAAATAAAGAAATTTCAGAATTCTCAGGAGAAAGCCATGCCCAGCAGAAGCCTCATTTGTTATATCTTGATTGACAGGCCAGACTTCATCCCTTCACTCATGATACTCTCAAATTAACACCAGATTATGTAACTACGACACATGCTCAGAAGCTAACTAAAAATTTTGAAAATTTCAGTTCACTCCAACTTACTTCATAAGAAAGACCTGGTATCTATTTCTGAAAAATCAGTAATTTAAAATTATCCGATGCAAAACAGTTCTATTCTGAAATGCATAGGATTGCATGAGTCAGGACGGACTAAGTGTTATAGGCAGAGCATATTGGTAGGAAAGGGGATAAGCCAAACCTGTCCATCACCCTTAGCAACTCATCCAGGACTCACCTAACTTCAAAATCACAAAGCTCAAACCAAATACACAGCCAGTGAAGATATAGTTAGGTTAAAATTTAACACCTAATAATTTTATCTCAGTTTAATACTCTGCTTTATTTTCAATTGAGGTTTTTCTGTTTTGCTCTGTTATTATTAGGATTTCTTTTTTCTGTTGTTTTAGAAAGTTTTCTCTATGTAAAATCTAGGATAGATAAATCTATACAGACAGTAACCAGATTGTTGAAGGTATGGCAGGGGACATTGGCAGGAAGTAAGGAGCCAATAACAGTGAGTACAAGAGAGAAGATCAAGACAAATGTGTACATAAGCAAATGTGGTGAAGAAAGTTGATGGTGCCTGTGGCAGTCATGTGCTTATGTTAATTTCATGATAGAGATGTAGGAGTGGCGTCTAGTCTGTTAATCTGGAGAGAGCCATTGAGTAGTTAATGAGGCCTCTATGTGGGCATGGCTTTCTCCTGACACTTCTGGGAAATCTCGTGATATTTCCCTAGTGGAGATGAGGATCTCTCCCCCCAGTTGTTGGGAGTTAGTCTCAGAGACAACAAACTACAGACAAGACAAGATGGCAGCATCCCAGGAGCTCAAGGAGCTGGAGGAAAAAAAACACATGGCCTTACCCTGATGGAACCAGACCTCTGAAGCTGGAGAAGCCACGTGGAGAGACCTACCAGCGCTGAGTTGCCTCTACCACCACTGGATGCTGTTGATGGACCCTGAACTCTGGAAGCAAGGAGCCATGGAGAGACCCCTGCCAGCATCTGGATTCTGTACCCATTGGCCTGTGACTTTGTGAGTTGGAAGGAGACGTTGTTGACTGGTGTCGGGCATATGGACGGGTATCGGACTTGTGACTTTGAGCTGGACTGGGGTGGGATGCTTTCTTGGTGTCCAATTCCTCTTGTATATAAACCGTACTCTTATATCCATGTGTGTGTCTATGAATTTGTTTCTCTAGTTTACCCAGACTAATACAGTGCCCAGCTATAAAAATATATAGGTCTGGTGTCTTAAAGACTTGAAGGTAAACAAGCAGCTATCTAGCTGAGAAACAACAATGCCCACATGGAAGAAGCACACCAGCCTGTGTGACCACGAACTGTCGAAGGGATCAGATATAAGGCATCAAAGAACTAAAAATTATATCATTTAAATGAAGGAGTGTAATTATTGGGGGCCCAAATTCCACCTGTAGATAATGGGACATCACCTTATAGAAGGGTCACAGGGAGCAGTGTAGCAATGATGAAACATACAACTTACCTCTAGTTCTTCAATGCTTCCTCCCCACCACTATCATGATCTCAATTCTGCTTTACAAATCCAGCTAGACCAGAGGATGTACACTGGAGCTGGAAACATGGGGAATTCAGGACAAATGATCCTTTCAGGACCAGTGGTGACAGTGGCAATACTGTGAGGGTGTAGGGTAAGTGGGGTAGCAAGGGGGAACTAATTATAAGGATCTACATATAACCTCCTCCCTGGAGTACAGACAACAGGGAAGTGAGTGAAGAAAGACATCAGACATTGTACAATATGACAAAATAATGATAATTTATAAATTATCGAGGGTTTATGAGGGACAGGGGAGTGGGGAGGAAGGGGGGAAATGAGGAGTTGATACCAAGGGCTTAAACAGAAAGCAAATATTTTGAGAATGATGAGGACAACAAATGTACAAATGTACTTGACATATAATAGATGGATGGATGGGTTGTGGTCAGAGTTGTATAAGCCCCCAATAAAATGATCTTTTAAAAGAAGGAAATATTCTCAAATTGATTGACAAATGATTGTACAGCTCTTCTTCATGGGATTGAACAACTAAACTCTATGTGTATGATACATGAATGACATCCCAATAGACTTAAAAAAAATACATGACCATTGAGTCTATTTGAATTCATAGTAACCCTACAAGATATAAAATAATTACTTAAAAAAAAGAATTACTCCATAGGGTTTCTGAGACTGTAGATCCCTACAGAAGTAAGCAGCTACACTTTTCATCCATATAGTAGTGTAGGAATCCAAGCATTTAGTCCACTCATGTTCCTTTAAAGTTTTAATATGTATTACTAATTAAGACATATCGAAAACAGTTATTTTGCCTACACACATATTTTATTATTTCTTAGTAATTTGCATGACATGAAATAAACACTTTACAATGACTGTGAAATCTTTATTGGATGAATATTTCTTGCCTGTGTCTCCAGAATGAGAAGATTCATTCTCTAACATGAAAAAAAAAATGATTCACTTAAGTAAACAAGAAATAGTGCTCAAACAAATATACCTTATTAACCAGAAAAGTCTGCTAAACAAGTTTTTTTTTTCCCATTCCTTTATGATACTTGAAAATGTTGAACAAAGATCGCTTTAGTTCTTTGGGATAAGAACTTCTTTACAAAGTGTTAAGAGAGAGAAAAATATTCCAGAAATGTGAGACTCTCTGAAAACCTTTGCACATTAAAATTCACTGTGAATACTCCAGTTCCCGCGTTCTTTTGTTCTGTGAGTTTGTTTTTTTTTAACCACCAGTTCTTTTCATCCTCTATTTTTCCACTGAACTAAGAGTCCCAAAGTGTGTCAAGCAGGGTTTTGTTGTCTGCCTCTTCCCTGAGTAAATTTTCTGCTCTCTGAATAAAAACCCTTACTTGGCTGGAGTAAGCACAGCCTGCCGGGATATGATTTTCTTCCATGTTCTCAGTGCTGCTCCTGTCCTGTGCCGTTCCATCTTTCATTCCAATCATCTAAAGACAGCGAGGCAAGTCAGGAATGCAGGGCATTTTAGCGAAAGGCAAGCCTTTTCCATAAAGCGAGTGGAGGAGCTAGAATCGTGGAAATGACGTCTGTGATATTTAAGATTTGGAGTCAACTTGGCTGGGCCAGGAGTGTCAGTGTTTGGCAGTTAAGATGTAGTAATGTGCCATGCTGAAATCTCCTTGAGGTGTGTGGCTTGCTTCCAGTGTAAGTGGGCACTGTGAAAAAGCTTACTTGCGTTTTGCTGGCTCTGCTTCCTGTGCCTGGCTGCACATCTACTCTAATCTCTGCCTCTCTAGAAGCAAGCCTTGTTATAATGCCAACTGATTCTGGGACTCATCAGCATTTTGCCACCTTACCTGCTGCACTTGGATTCATTCAACTCTGCAGCCAGAAGCCTGCTGCTAAGCTGCCAATCTTGAGTTCACCGGCCTCTATAACTACTTAGATGAGCCAGGAGCAATCTCTAGTTTGACATCTGACCCACACACCTGGAACTGACAAGTGTGTGAGCCATTTTCCTTGATATAAACCATTTTGTATATATGGATATATGAACTTCAATGGTTTTGTTTCTCTAGAGAACTCAGCCTAAGATGATTCTTAAACCACACCTGTAACTTCCTATATGTAAAAACTATCATTTTTCTTTGATTCCCAATTATCAGTTTTGTGCTTGATGCATTTTACATATTTAGCAAATGCTGAATGATTGCTTAAGAGAAATAAATCAGTGCACCATGTAGCTAAATTGTTTAGGACAGGTATGTATTTTCTTTCTTTCTTCTTTCTTTGTTTTTCATCTTCATTTTTTGTATGTCTAAAAACATAACTACCCTTCCATTTATACAAAGTAAGGCCACTTTCATTAATCTTCTTATCAAATATTTTTCAGAAGCATGATGGCATACAAGAAATTTTGATTCAGAATTTCTTAAACATTAGCAAAATAATTAATCTATTAAAATTATATATAAAGTCAGCTGAGCCCCAGTGGCATAGTTGTTGTGCGCGGGACTGCAGCTCACTGGGATGGAGGTTCAATTCCCACTCACAGGAGCAGAGGCTGGGCCTCCTACTCCCACCACCAGGGCAGTGATGCCTAAAAAAAAAAAATTATATATAAAGTCATCAGCCAGTAGACAAAAGGAACCTCAGAACTTGAACTACTGTCAATATGATGCAGTAAAACCCTGGACTTGGATGCTAACCCACCTCCACGCTACTCCGTTCAGCATCAAGATGCAATGGAGTTGAGTTTCAAGTCAATTTTTCCCATAAAACAAATTAATCCCTTCTTCACCTGCAAGTTTTTATCCTACCCTTGCCTTTTTATACAAAACATTACACAGAAATTTCAAAGTAAATAAGTTCAGAGTTAAATAAGAAACACAATATTAAAAAGTTTTTAACAACTACAGAAGGGCTCATAAGTTGAGCATAGTGGGGCTCTTGATCTGTAGGCAAGGATGTGGAGCAGTGTGGAGTGATCCATTGTTTGAAAGGGGAATTCCCTTCTGTAAAATCAACTGGTAGCTGTTTTTCAGGAGTTTTTGTTCTGCTTTGCCTTTTTTCACTAGAACCTGGCTGGCTTTCTCTTTTAAAAAATTGTTTTAATCTGTCTAATGCAGCAGATGGACACTGGACCTCTATTCAAGTACTTCCTCAATGCAAGAACACTCTGTTCAATTAAATTGGCATTCCATGATGCTCACCTTCCCAGCATGATTGCTGAAGACAAATGTGTGCATAAGCAAATGTGGTGAAGAAAGCTGATGGTATTAGGCTAATCAAAAGATATAGATTCTGGGGTCTTAAAGGCTTGAAAGTAAACAAACGGTCATCCAGCTCAGAAGCAACAAAGCCCATATGGAAGAAGCACACCAGCCTGTGTGACCACGAGCTGTAGAAGGACTCAGATATCAGGCATCAAAGAACTAAAAATTATATCATTATAAATGAGGAAGAATACAGATTAGGGATCCATAGTCCATCGGTAGGTGAAGCAACACTGCCTTATAGAGGGGTCGTGGGGAGAATTATCATGAACCGTTGATAATTTACAAATTATCATTATTTTGTCATATCTTACACTGTCCAATGTGTCCTTCACCCACTTCCTGGTTGTCTGCACTCAGAAGGAGGCTATATGAGATCCCTACAATTGGTTCCCCTTTTCTGCTCTGCCTTCCCTCCACCCTCATGGTATCACCATTTTCACCAATGGCTCTGAAGGGATCATCTATGCTGAATTTCCCATGTTTCTGGCTCCTATCCATACTAGTGTACATCCCCTGGTCTAACTGGATTTGTCAGGTAGAATTGGGATCACGATAGTGAGGGGCGGGGGGAAGAAGCATTAAAGAACTGCGGAAAGGTGCATATTTCATTGTTGCTACCCTGTACCTTGACTGACTCATCACCTCCTTGCAACCCCTCTGTAAGGGGATGTCGCTTCACCTACTGATGGGCTTTGGCTCTCCAATCTGTACTCCCCCTCACTTAAAATGATACAATTTTTAGTTCTTTGATGCCTGATCCCGTTGACACCTTGTGGTCACACAAGCTGGTGTGTCTCTTCCATGTGTACTTTGTTGCTTCTTAGACAGATGGCTGTTTGTTTATTTTCAAGTCTTAAGACCCTAGACACTACATCTTTTGATAGCCAGACACCATGAGCTTTCTTCCCCACTTTTGCTTATGCACACATTTGTCTTCAGTGATCACCCTTGGGAAGGTGAGTAATCATGATGGTTCTTTTTTAAAAAAAAAACTCTGTCTTAGGACTCATGTTTTTTTTTTTTTTTTACCTAAAAACAGTACAAAACGCCACAAAAACTAAAAGATAATAGCAGAATGCTTGGAGCACAGCTACAAAAATGTAAACAATGCATACTAACAATGCATCCTAATGCCAAATGATTGAAACATGAACAAGTTTTTGTTTATAAAAATCGTATGCCTCGGATTGGATTCCGATCTTTTGTTCGAGCTTCAGTCCACAATTTTCTGAACATTTCACCTCAAAATTCTATTATGCAGCCCTGTACCAGGGTTCCACGGTATTTGCTTTTCTATTCAGCAATTCACAGAATACCATAGCCGGGGGTGAATGGTCACCAGAAGTGACGATAGCTTGCCTTTGTTGAGAATGCACACAACCTGGAGGGAAGCACCAGGCTTCCTTCTTCCTTTTGATATGCCAGGGACGTTTCCTACTTGTCTCCTCACTGCTCCACCCCCTCCAACTCCACAACAGTCTTCTGAAGAGACAAAGCATGGTAATAAATCTAACCTCTGCCTTGAGGCTGTAACAAGCCTTATGATCTACTTCTGGCCATTGAAAATAACTGTTGAGAAAAACCTCAGCCACAGAAATTTCTAGAGATCCCAGTTATACCCTAACA